>OZ002733.1:37380895-37644725 GCA_963924305.1 Polygonum maritimum
CGAATTCTACTAATATGTATACAAACCCTAACACTGAATTATTGAATTGTATTCTTAGTATCTTTTGTGCTTGAATGGATAATTGACTTGTTTTTATGAATTGGTTCTTTTGTTCTGATTCCAAGATCCACAGCTTTGGATAGCAAAAATTTGCTCATTTCTAGACTAATAACTACTGTATTTGCTAAAGTAATTTGTTATGCCTTTTTGTGTGTAGTTTATGGACTTTGCGATGGTTGCTTGTTGTTCGGTTTGAAATCAATTCTTGGAATTGGATCAATTAGTCGATGTGATCTCCAATTAGAGTTACATGAAGTAGGAGTTGTTATATATGGGGCAAATGTTTGGATGCACAAAAATAGAGTTATGGAATTGGATATTGATCTTGAAATTCGCAAATTGGATTATATGCTCATCGATTTGGCTTTCTTGCGGCGACATTTGAATGTTAGCCCAGTTTATAGTTGCACAAATTTGACCATTGACAAATTTGACCATTGAGTTGCACAAATTTGACCATTGAGTTGCACAAATATTGATGAATAAATTGACCATAGAATTCAACACATTGGCAATAGAGTTGAACAAATATGAATGAACAAATTGACCATTGAGTTGCACAAACTTGACCATTGAGTTGCACAAATTTGACCATTGAGTTGCACAAATAATGATGAACAAATTGAACATAGAATTCAACACATTGGTAAAAGAGTTTAACAAATATGAATGAACAAATTGACCATTGAGTTGCACAAACTTGACCATTGAGTTGCACAAATTTGACCATTGAGTTACACAAATATTGATGAACAAATTGACCATAGAATTTAACACATTGGCAATAGAGTTGCACAAATTGCCAAAGCAAAACAAACTATACGAACTTCGACTGCTATAAAATATGACATGAATGCAAAATTGATCATAGAGTTGCACAAATAAGCAATAGAGTTGAACAAATATGGCTGCACAAATCGGCTATAGAGTTGCACAAATCGGCCATAGAGTTGCACAAATACGGTTGCACAAATTGGCTATAGAGTTGCACAAAGTCTGGACGCCCGTGCCGCTTTCCGAAAAATACGCCCGTGCCGTTTTTTTCCCTCTTTTTTCTTGAGCACTTGATCTCTCATCATCCAATGGCTATGATTCATTCCTATTTCCTACCATAATAATCATTCCTACCGGATCCGGACCCAAAATAATTATTGTATTCTTTAATGGTATTCTCTAAACCTAACCCTCGTATCCACTTAATATCTTGTCTAATTTTGATATTTCAAGAAAATATAGTTTTATTTAATAATTGAAGCATTTTTTTATTTGTAAATAAAGGGAAATTCCTCTTGGTACCCCCGTGGTATCGACTATTCCTCTTGGTGTCGCATGGAATTTTCTTTTCTTTTTGGTACCCCTGTAGTTTATAAATATTCTTTTTCATACCCAAAAGTGTTTACAAATCAATTTTTCACCCAAAATAATCATTTTCCGTTTAAAAAAAATGTAAATAAAACAACTTAATTTATATAATTCCTATTTTATTACTACCTACATACAAGTAGACATGAAAAATAGAAAAAAAAAAAAAATCTGCTTGTTTTGTATGTGAGGGAGAAAAAAAAATTAAAACTTTAAGTCAAAGTTCTTGATTTTTTTTAAATTTCAATCTGCTTGTAAAGTAAATAAGTTTTTACAAGAGAATTTGTGTCATTGATGAAAATAAACTTATTTATTAAATACAATCTGCTTGTTTGTTTGTACGTGAGGGAGAAAAAAAATTTAAAAACTTTTGGGATAAAAAAAATTAAAAACAATCTGCATTGAAAATACACAATTTCTCCCAATAGTTTTTTTTCTCCCTCACGTACAAACAAACAAGCAGATTGTTTTTATTATTTTTTCTTATTTTTCAAGTCTAATTGTATATAGGTAGTAATAAAATAGGAATAATATAAATTAAGTTGTTTTATTCTACTTTTTTTGTAAATGGAAAATGGTTATTTTGGATGAAAATTTCATTTGTAAACACTTTTGGGTACGTAAAGGAATATTTATAAACTAGAGGGGTACCAAAAGGACAACAAAATTCCATAGGACACCAAGAGGAATAGTCAATACCACTGGGGTACGAAGAGGAATTTCCCTTAAATAAAAGAGATGGGTTTTTAAAATCTTTTTTATGAGGATTCTACATAGTTAATTAAAATAATGGTCCATAATTGAAGTCATTGTATCTTATTTATTCATTGATAAAATACAAATATACATATTATTAAATACAACTGAGAAGCTAAATATATTCATACTACAAAATTATTTGAATAATTATTAATGAGGAAACTAATCTTGAATAATAATCTTAATATAATTTATTGAATTTATTTATTTATAGATAAAATATAAAAAGATATATTATCAAACATGAATAAATTATATTTATAAATTAACTTTCTAATTTATTATAAAATCTTGATAGTTCTTAAAATGTTTAATTTACTAAGATATTAGAGTGTCAATTCGGTCGGTTTAGCGGTTTTGGTTCAATCGTTTGAGGTTTGATTAATACGAGTTCAACTCAATTGAAATACCTTTAAATCGGATAGAACTATGGAAGGTTCTCATGTAGATCTACCAAACGGGTCGGTTCAGGCAGGTTCGAGTTCGGATTAAGTGCGGGCTCAGGGCAATTGTGTAGGTACGGGTTGACCTATTGGGCCAAGAACTTGAATTTTTAATGATTAAAATAATATTCTAATAACATATTAATATTTAATAATAAAAAGTATTTAAAGTTTACATTTATTATTACATTATTGTAATTTGGGATTGGAAATTATGTTACATTTATATTTAAAAATAGTGTTTATATTTAAAAAATATATTTAAAAATTGTATAAATATGAAAATGGAATAAAAAAATTTAAAAATAAAAATTATAATAGTATATTAATAAAAAAATACATCTATAAGTCAATAGATTCGGACTTAGTCTATCAGGTCTAAATTGTATTGAGTAAAAAAGCGGAATCAGGTAAAAATTCGATATCGGATCAATTTAGTAAGATTTATATTCACCTTACATCGTATAATTATATGGTACGAGCTTTGTTATAGTTTTTATATGGTTTAATTTAATTTAAAAAATTAAACTATTTCCTTTTTGTATGGAAAAATAAACTAGTATAAAGTATAGTATTATTTTGTTTTGGTCTAAGTATATTATATTTATTTTGTGTAAAAAATTTAGATATAAATGTATCTACATGTTTTGAGAATATATTAACTTTATTAGATAGATACTTTTAATATATGATATGATTTCTTTACTATTTCGTAATCGTCGTCGTGTTCTCCCAAGTTCTCTTCCCCTCTCACTCTGGTTTCAGATTGGACCTCACCAGATCCAAACTTCACGCCGCTAATCGGCCTCTGGTATGTTTCGCATCTCCCTAATTTTCCTCGGTTTCGTAGCGAGTTTACTTGTTCAGGTTTTCCGAGTTAGTTTTTCTCAAGGTTGGATTTTTAGGATTAAGTTCATTACTTGCGGATATCCGGTTTGTGGTGCTCTTATGCTTTCCAGAACTTGCTTTGTGGTCGTCTAATGTTATATATTGATTTACTTAGTGCAGATTTCCCTACCTGACGGATCAAGATGTCCAATTTTGCGAAACCTGAGAACGCGTTGAAGCGAGCTGAAGGTATTAAATTGGGTTCCTATCGCTTGTGATTATCATGTCTTAGGGTGAATGGAAAGGTTTCTTCCATAATTGCATTCACTATAAGATTTGTTCTTCGTTAATTGAGATAGGGTCTAGGTCTGTAGCTGTAAGAACTACATACAAGGCTCAATTTTTATGTAGTATTTGGTGAAATTCTATGGTAATAAATTACTTTTGAACTTGTGAGAGCCGAAACATCAAATTTACTGTCGCGTGCTAGTAGTTACTATCCGAAAAATGTTGTTTTTCATCCTATTATTATTTCCATTCTGCATATATGATGACATAAACTCGTCTTTGCACAGAGCTGATCAATGTTGGTCAGAAGGAAGCTGCATTGCAGGCCCTCCTTGATATTATCACTTCAAGGAGGCACAGGGCATGGCAGAAGCCCTTGGAAAGGATTATGTTCAAGTTTATGGAGCTCTGTGTTGACATGCGCAGGGGAAGATCTGCGAAGGATGCCTTAATTCAGTACCGTATTGTCTGTCAACAAGTGAATGTGAGCTCTTTGGAGGAAGTGATCAAGCACTTCTTGCATCTCTCTACAGAGAAGGCCGAGATAGCTCGCAATCAGGCTCAGGCCTTGGAAGAAGCTCTTGATGTTGAGGATTTGGAAGAAGACAAGAGGCCGGAAGATCTGATGCTAAGCTATGTCAGTGGTGAAAAAGGAAAAGATAGGTCTGATCGTGAACTTGTCACACCCTGCTTTAAATTCTTGTGGGAGACATACAGAACTGTGCTGGAAGTTTTACGGAACAACTCTAGACTGGAGGCTCTTTATGCGGTAGGTTCTGCTGTATTTACTAGTGTGCAAGATGTTTTTTTACCCTGTGAAGCAAGATTTAATTGAATAATTTCTCTGCTTTATCTAAGAATTGCTAGGTACAGTGCCCCATAAATATAAGCACATTTTTTTTGCCTACCCAAATAGTATAGTAGTGCACATGCCTTGCCTGCTAATTGTCTTTCTGGTTTTTAGATGACAGCACACAGGGCCTTCCAGTTCTGCAAGCAGTACAAGCGTACTACTGAGTTTCGTAGACTTTGTGAAATCATCAGGAACCATCTATATAACCTTAACAAATACAAAGATCAGAGGGATAGGCCTGATCTTTCTGCACCAGAAAGCTTGCAGTTGTATGTTGATACACGATTTGAGCAGCTAAAAGTGGCCACTGAACTTGAACTATGGCAGGTATGGCTAGCTTCAGACTTTCAGCCGATATTAATTATCGACATGCTTGTTTGTGCAGTGTACTATTTTTTTTTTTTGTAAATGTTTGGTCGTTTATAGATCAGAGTTATCTGTTACACTTCTTTTCTAGCTGGCTTGCTTGTGGTTACACTTCTCTAACCCTTGCCATTTGCAGGAAGCATTCCGATCTGTTGAAGATATTCATGGATTAATGCGTTTAGTGAAGAAAACTCCGAAACCGTCTTTGTTGGTTGTGTACTATGCGAAGCTCACAGAGATTTTTTGGGTCTCAGACAGTCATCTCTATCATTCTTATGCATGGCTCAAGCTGTTCTCTCTCCAGAAGACTTTTAACAAAAATTTGAGCCAGAAGGATCTTCAGATGATAGCATCTTCTGTTGTTTTGGCAGCACTTTCAGTGTCACCTTATGACCAAAATTGTGGAGCATCTTATTCAGAACTTGGAAATGGGAGAGCACACATTATGAAGATCTCTGATCTCATTAATTTTAATCTTGAGCCTAAACTGGAATCTAGAGAAGTGGTAATGCAGGGTTTTCTTAAACTAGTTCTTTCTGTTTTTACCTTTTTATCTGTTGTTGTGGGTCCTGATGTTCTTCTTCTTCTTTTTTTTGCCCTCTTGACAGCTCTCTCGATCCGCGGTTTTAGCAGAACTGGTAAGATCCAAGCTCTTTTGAATTGGAGAAAAAAAGCGTCTTTAAAAGAAAGCGATTTTAGTAATATGTTTGATATTCATCATCATTTCATGTCAAATTTTCTTGTAGGTGTCCAAGGGTGTAATGTCATGTGTGATTCCAGAAGTCAAGGATCTTTACCATCTCTTGGAGAGTGAATTTCTTCCCTTGGATCTCGCATCAAAGGTGCAATCTCTGTTATCTAGAATCTCAAAGCTGGGTGGTAAACTAGCCACAGCATCATCAGTT
This sequence comes from Polygonum maritimum, assembly GCA_963924305.1. Taxonomy (NCBI): domain Eukaryota; kingdom Viridiplantae; phylum Streptophyta; class Magnoliopsida; order Caryophyllales; family Polygonaceae; genus Polygonum; species Polygonum maritimum. The sequence goes on from OZ002733.1 coordinate 37,386,760, forward strand.
CCTGAAGTGCAGCTGTCCAAATATGCCCATTCAATCGAAAAATTGGCTACTTTGAGATTGCTTCAACAGGTAAGATATTTTCTAGTGCACATCAATTAGGTGTTTCTTGAGCATAATTAATCTCTATTTTCTTCTTTTGCAGGTAGCAACGGCTTATCAGACCATGACCATCAAGAGTTTGTCTCAGATGATCCCATTCTTTGATTTATCTGTTGTGGAGAAGATCTCGGTTGAGGCTGTCAAACATAACTTCATAGCCATGAAAATTGACCACATGAACGGTGCCGTACTTTTTGGTAGTTTGGTAGGCAAAACTCTTTCACTTGATCTCAAACTTGTTGCTATGATAACTTATGTATTGTTTTTTTTTTTTTTTTTCGAAATATGGCTTATTTTTATATACAATTCCTGTGCAGAAACTTGAGTCTGATGACTTGAGAGCTCATCTGAGTTTGTTTGCTGAATCGTTGAATAAAGCAAGGGGTCTGATGTATCCATCTACCAGAAAGGCATCAAAAATTGCTGATACGCTTCCTGGTTTAGCTGACATAGTTGACAAGGAGCACAAAAAGCTTCTTGCTCGAAAAATTATCATTGAAAAGCGAAAAGAAGAGCAAGAACGACAACTTTTGGAAAAGGTAAATTCTGTTAATTATATCTTACTAATTTTTGGATGACTTGCCATTGGAATTTCTGATGAAGTTTCCTTGTAAAGGAACGTGAGGAAGAGACCAAGAGGCTTAAGATGCAGAAGATGAATGAAGAGGCTGAAATGAAACGTCTTGCATCTGAGTATGAACAAAGGAAGAATGAGAGAATCCTAAGAGAAAGGAAGGAGCGTGATGAACAAGAAACAAAGGCTTTACTCGAGGAAGCTGAAAAGCGCAGGAAGAAGGGAAAGAAACCAATTATTGATGGGGTTAGTTGATATTTATTTATTTTAGTAAAATAAGGAGACTGAAATGGAATATTTGAGATATACATTCTTAGTCATTTCTTGAAATCTTACTTGGCGATTGCTTTTTGCTTTGCTTTACTCAGGAGAATTTGTCAAAAGAGGCTCTGATGGAAATGGCACACAGTGAGAAGCTGAAGGAGAGACAGGAGATGGAGAAGAGATTGCAGAAGTTAGCTAGGCATATGGATCATTTGGAGAGGGCCAAAAGAGAAGAGGCATCTCCTTTGATTGAAGCTGCCTATCAACAAAGGTTAGAGGAGGAGAAGATATTGCATGAGCGAGAGCAACAGGTAAGCCTATAGTATGATTTGGCAGTTTGAATCATTTAACGATTCTTGTATAATGCATTTCTGGCCGATCAAAGCTCTATTAATATTGTGTAGCTAGATTTCCATACCATATCCTTTCACTACATATGTATCCTTAATCTAATACCAGTAACTTCAACTTGCAGCTGGAAATTGAGCTAAGCAGGGAACGCCATGATACTGACCTTCAGGAGAAGAATAGGCTGGCCAGGATGATGGACAACAAGGTTTGCACCTTTATTTATAGTCTCTGAAATAAGTTTCTACTTCATTCCAACATGTAGATATTCTGAAATAATACATGCATCTAGCTTTTTTCCCTGAATGCTCTGTTTTTTTGCCAGAATGCATTTGAACAAAGAATAATCAGTCGCCGTCAAGCTGAATATGACAGACTGAGACAGGAGAGAGAAGAGCGAATTGCTCAGGTTCTGCAGGAGCGCAGACAAGAGAGGTTGCTCAAGAGGAAGATGATCTTCTATCTGAGGACAGAAGAGGAAAGATTAAACAAGATTCAGGAAGAGGAAGAAGCTCGCAAACGTGAAGGTACATATATACACTTCCCCTTTTCTTATCATGTGGAGTTGAATACTGTATACCGACGTAGAAATGGTATGTTTGGGCATTTGCAGAGGCTGAGAAGAGGAGAAAGGAAGAGGCTGAGCGCAAAGCGAAGCTGGATGAGATTGCAATGAAGCAAAGACAAAGAGAGCTCGAGTTGGAGGAGAAGGAGAGGTTGAGAAGGGAGCAGCTTCTCAGAGGAACAGACTTGCCACCTGCTAGGCCGCTCCCAACTGAAGTTCCAGCTCCTGCTGCAGAACCGCCAGCTGCTTCCGCTGCCACTCTGGCACCTGGAAAGTATGTGCCACGTCATCTTCGTGAAAAGGCGGCACCCGCAGCTGCTGCACAGACTGCTCCTCCTCCGGAGGCCGACAAGTGGAGAGGCGGAAAACGAGACGACCGTCCTTCTACTGATAGGTGGGGGCGGAGCGATAGTGGTGGGTCCAGGCCAACCTGGTCATCGTCTCGTGGAGGAGCACGCCGCTGAGCTGTCAAATGTGCTTGTGGTGGATTTTGGGTCGCTTGCGCGGGCAGCACAGGATAAATCAAATGTAGCAGGATTTGGGGTTTTTACCCGAATAGACGAGCAGCGCCTACATGCCAGTTTTGGGTACTTTAGTATTTGTTGTTTGTGAGATTGTAAAACATGGGATAATCTTTCTGCTCTGAAGGAATTTTTACTTGCCAGTTACAAAACATAAGATACATGCACTGTTAGCCTGTCAGGTCATTGATACGTTCATTCTGGACTTGTGGATTTGCAATTTCCAAATGCCTTGAGTGCATAAGTTTTGTTCGCCTTCAAATAGTTGCTAGTGGTTTGTTCCTATTAGATTGATTGTTTTGATGTTGATGCTGACATTAAGGGTAGATGGTTTATATCCCAGGCTGTTCAATCTGCCATCTAATGAATGTAATCCATTCCAGACGTCATAAATAGTCAAACGTTCACCCTAAAGACATTTAAACAAGGTATATGATGGATGCTTACTAAACTGTGAGTAAGAAAGTAATCATGGAGAACGTTAGTAGTGGATATTGGACAAAAGTGAGAAGGGAGCAGCTCAATTTGTGTAACCATTCTTTCATGTTGAGCATTGTTGACAGACACATGAGCGAAATTGATGGAGAAATAAAAGTACTTGACAGCATTCTTCATTATGGTATTGTGATTGTGAATGGCTGGTATGGTTTGTGGGGAAGTCGTAGCCTGTGATAGCTGCTGAAGACGTGGGAAACACATGCAGCCCTGGTATCGGGTTTGTGTTTCTTGGAATGGGTCAAAAACCATCAAGTGTCTTACAGCATCATTATGTTAGATTTGAGCTTGCAAAACTCCGTGGTTCTATCCTATGGAATAATAATAATAACAATAGTACAGATCTCAACTCAACTGAACTACACATTTGTTTTAGCAGACAATTACACATTGGTTTTGTATTTATAACTCGAATCTAACTAATTGCATAGATCTCAAGGGCATGCTGTCTGTTTTTGTCAAGAGCTAGCTAGCGAGGGTCCCTGACTCTTGAATCATTTATTTAGTCTTCACCCATGTGGGTTTTGGCTATGGGCTCATTCCCGTTTAATTAATCCCTCTGCAGGATACCACCAAGCGTACTGGAAACAAAGAGCCAAAACAAAACACATTAAATTGACTGACTCGAATGCAGGATACTTTCACAAAATAGCCACAGGGAGGCGAAATTATAAAACTATAAGAACAATTGCATTAAGTGATGGAACCCAGGTTGTGGGAGAAGAAAACATCTGTCGAGAAATCAGAAACGACTTCTGTAGGCGATACAAAAAAGAACAAATTAACTGTAATGTACTAGAGGAATACCTAAAGCTCATAGACAAAGAAATAACAAATGAAGAAAATAATAGTTTAACAAGGCCGGTGACGAATGATGAAATAAAAAGTGCAGTGTTCCAAATTGGTTCAGACAAATCGCCAGGGCCAGATGGCATGACATCAGAGTTCTATAAAAAATATTGGGACATTGTTGGCCCTACGATAATAAAAGCAATCAAAGGCTTCTTCCACTCGGGAAAGATTTTAAAACAAAGTAACCATACGTTCATTTCATTGCTTCCGAAAAACGACAATCCAACAACGACCAACCATTATAGGCCCATTAGCCTATGTACAACAATATACTCCCTCCGTGTTTCAAAAAACTTGACTCTTTGGACACTTTATGTTGTTTCAAAAAACTTGTCCATTTCATATATTTTCCCACTTTTTTCCAAGTTTACCCCTCATGATAACCTATGATGTAATGATATCACCTATTTTCATGCTAGCTATGCTTTTTAGTTAAGAGTGAGGTTGTTATTATTGTATAGGGGTAGTTTAGACATACATGAATAATCCTTAATATGTGTGAAATGTCCAAAGGGTCAAGTATTTTGAAACGGAGGGAGTATAAAATAATTGCCAAGATTCTCACAAACAGATTAAAGAGGGTTATGCCTAAAATAATACATCCGCTTTAAGGAGCGTTTGTAGCAGGAAGGACAATACAAGACAACGTGCTTATAGCACATGAAATCTTCCATTCTTTTAGAGGAAGTCAGGCTAAGGAAGGATGGATGGCGGTGAAATTAGACATGGAAAAAACTTATGACAGGGTGGATTGGGAATTTCTCTTCCGCATCCTTCACCAATTCGGTTTTGATGACAAGTTTGTGGGGTGGATTCGGGAATGTGTATGCACCGTATCCTTCTCAGTTTTGGTAAACAATGGGCCCACCGTGCCGTTTTTGCCTGAACGAGGAATTAGACAAGGAGACCCGCTATCTCCATATCTGTTTGTTTTGGGAGCAGAAATACTTGCTCGAAAACTTCAAAAGGTGAGTGAGAACACAAAGCCCCTGATAGGATTCCCGATAGTTAGAGGAGGAAAAAGAGTCCCGTTTTTGGCATTTGCTGATGATATTATTATCTTTGCTAAAGGAAACCAGAACGCGTGTAATCAAATGAAGAACATTATCGAAGAATATTGTGCGGTTACAGGACAAAAGGTAAACTATCGTAAATCAGCCTTCCACACCTCAAAGAAAGTGACTAGCCAGCACAAAGAAAGTATCAAACAAACATTAGGGATAAGCACAATGGAAAATTTAGAAAAATACTTAGGATGTCCGATCATTAATGGTAAAATGGACAAGGAAAGCTTTCAGAACGTAATCGGAAATGCCCAGCGACAGTTATCAAAATGGAAAGCCAATACACTATCTCAAGAAGGAAGAACAGTGTTAATCCGGTCCAACTTATCCACAAAACCGAACTATCTAATGCAAAGTTTTATGTTGCCAAAACATATAAATGATGAAATTGACGTCATAAATAGAACGTTCTTCTGGAATAAGGACAGACAATATAAGCCGCTTATTGGATGGGATCGAATATGCAAACCTAAGGCATACGGGGGGCTAGGCATTAGGAAAGCGGAGAATATGAACAAGGCACTTCAAATGAAGCTTCTATGGAAAATTCTTACTGACCAAGACAATGTTTGGGTACAAATAGTTAAGGAAAAATACTTAAGGGGAAACTCACTCTTGGAATATAAAACAAAGTCGAACAGTTCATGGCAATGGAAGCAATTAATGAAATTGAAGCCAGAATTTGAGAAAGGTTTGAGATGGCAAGTAGGAAATGGCCGGGCCATTAATTTTTGGAAGGACAGATGGCTCACGAATGAACCACTCATAGAGTGGGTAGCCACGACTGATGCCATTAACATAGCAACTAAAGTCGAGCAATTTATCTCTATGGACAAAACATGGAAAATAAATGAACTACAACGGGTGGTGCCTAGAGAAGTGGTTGAGAAAATAATGGAACAGTAAATGATATTGAAGACAAATTGATTTGGGCCCGAAGCAGGAATGGATGGTACTCCACAGACTCGGCAATAAGCTTAATAACCAATGAAGAAACCATGTCTCTTAGTCCCAATGCTTGGATCTGGAAGTTGGAGACGTTCCCAAAAGTAAAGAACTTTCTTTGGAAAATTGACATGAACGGATTGCCTACCAAGCAAAGACTTAGCGAAAAACATGTTGCTGTACCGCAAGGATGTCTCATGTGTGGCGCTACGCAAGAGGACGCGATACATCTATTAATGGAATGCCCACATACGTTAGAAATAATAAAGAGAATAAATGCCAATACGGAACGTGTACTCAGAGCACATAACATATCGCAACGGAACCCTCGAATTGCATTAGACGAGCTACATAGTAAAATACGGAAAGAAGAGTTTGTCGAGCTAGCAGTGGCCTGGTGGGGAATCTGGCACCAAAGAAATAGGTTACTTTTCCAACCCAATGACATCATTCAAGACCTTAGCGTATATATCCGCAACCAACTGATGCAATGAAAACAAGCGAAAGACTGGCAAGAGGATGAAGAAAAAAGTCCGAACAAAGGTGGTTGTCCAAGGTCTAGATCACGAATCAAACCACGAGGTTGGAAGAAATCGTATCAAAATTATGCAAAATTAAACTTTGACGGATCTAAACTTAGCAACGGTAATGCATCGGGAGGTTCAATTATAAGGGACGACAATGGAAACCCAATTGACGGGTCAGCTAGGAGATATGGAGAAGTGTCGGTTCTAATGGCGGAAACAATGGCTTTATGGGATGGAATACAGAAAGCCAAACAGATGAATATAAGGAAACTTGAGGTAGCTGGGGATAACATCATTATTATCAAAGCTGTCACAGGACAAATTCGTTGCCCATGGGAAATAGAAAGGATTATTTCAGACATTCTCGTATTCCTTCAAGGTTTCGAGTCAGTCCACATTTATCATGAGAATAGGCAATGTAATGCTGTGGCCGACAAAATTGCTTTTCTGGGCCACAGTCACTCATGGGAAACTATCTTGAACCATCACGAGCTTTTAGCTCTCATCCAAAAGGATGCCCTAGGTATTCCGCCCTAAGACGGAATCCTAATTCTCACCGTTTCAAAAAAAAAAAAAAAAAAAAAAAAAAAATCCCTCTACTCCAGTGCCCCCTCATACATACATATTTACATATATCCTTTAACAACTCTCAAAGCATTCAAACAATAAACACGAAGATTATATTCTCTAGACTCTAGAGTTTTGATATCTGTAGCTTGCCCGTGAGGTGAATTAAAAAAATCAGTTATTGGGCTGTCATTTGTGTCTGGGTCAAGGAAGAATATTAACAACCTTGATTCGAACTCATCTAGCTTTTGGTATAGCCCTTTCAACGGCGAGAAACCAGATACGCACATAAGAGCAGAAGAAAAACAGGAACAAGGGTTTCTGTAGCATCTTGTAAACACCTGCTCCTAATTTGCTTATTGATCGATGTCTAATCTGCTACGAGTTGTGGATTGTACATGTGCTGCCTTAATTATAAAGAACAGCCTTTGGGATAAAGCTAAGTCACTCTACAACTAGCTATATTTATTTACTGTTATGCATGGTTGCATCTCACTCGACTCTAGTTTGATGCAGATTGAAGTTGTCAGAACTCTATCCGGCCGTGGCCTGATCGATGAAGCTGGCTGTTAAACAAGCCATCAGGTAATTGCATATATAACTAAATGCAGCTGTGAAGGGGCCAACTGATTAATTAAATCTAGTTGCACCCCTTGGTACGGTGTTAGGTTAAAAAAACAGACATACATACACCAGCAACAGCAACAGCAAGCGTGTAATTTATAATAGCATCCAGGACATTACTGCAGACTAGATGAGGAAGGGCTAATAGAAATGGAGTGAGCAGAGATCTCGAGCCTTTTCTTGTCTACTCTTCACATAACACTTGGAATAATGACAGCTCATCTAACCAATTTTAATTAACGTGTCATCGATCCGTAGGCAATAGTCTGTTAAAACCCAACAGTTTTGGCCGGATCGAGTACAGATTAGTTTTTATTCACCCAGAATATCATTTTAAGAAACCAACCTGCAGAAATCATTCACTTGATTCATATTTCAAAAGCTTCATAGAGTTGGACAGACCAAGGATTCTCTTGTGTGCGTATGCTGCGGGGTTCCATCATAAAATCCATTGGCAAACCAAGGATTATTATTAGTCCTAAGATTTTTGTAATTTAATCTGTGAGAAAGTAAATACAACAACACTTAACATGCACACTACATATATGCCAAAAGCCTATGCAAGTAAAATTTTATCATAGTCCGTAGACCGTAGTACGTGTTATTCTATCGATCGTGAGAAAGGCCACCATAATAACAAAGATGATCTCTTAACTTGCTCACTGTAGACAGAATAGAGGGTACACACAGATTTAACATGCGATTTAAACACCATAATGTGGAGATGAAACAAAATCTACATAGTAATTAATATGTCACGTATATAGATAAGCTCTAGCATCTGAAATAACAAAGCATGCCACTTTCATTGAACATATACGGTAGTCTACAATATGTAGTTGCGCAACGTACAACATGTAATTAAGGCTAGTGATTGAGTACATTTAGAAGAGAGACTCTAGTTTTAACAAGACATCTAGAGACCGACACTAAACCATCTTCAATGCCGTTCAAGGTCATCTCCATCGCCCCGAGTTGCCTTTGTAGGCTTTGCACAAATCTGACATCAGTGCTGAGATTCTTACCATCTAAAGCGGACAAAGCTTGGTCTATTTTCTCCACCTCATTCGCCTCTTCTTCCGAATCAGATGATTGCAATGTCAACTTGGCAATAAACGACCAACCTCGCCGCGCCTTAGAGCCCGACACGAAGTCAAGAAGTGACTTCAATGTCGAAAGACAAATAGCTTGAGCTTCTCTCAACATTCTTGCTACAAACACTAGCCTTTGATCATCCTTGTCAAGACGCGTGGTGTCCACTTTCTTCAAGCTTCCAAGGCACTTGGCAACCGACTTGGCGATCTTCCTTCTTGAAATCCTGTAAGCTGACAGAAACGTCGCTTCATCGCTTCTCCTGCGAAGAGACGACTCTAGCTCTAGGACAGACTCCTTCATATGAGACACGACATCAATGGTAGCACCGCAGATGTCTAGTAAGGCAAGGGAGCCTTCTAGAACTGCTTCAACGCTTGCTCGGTTGACCTGGTCATTTGAAAGGACCTGTTGATTGAGCGGAAGTAGGATCAAGTCGTTGATGCGTTCGTACAAGCTCTTGATACTAACTAGGTTGTGGCAGATGGAGGGTGAAGATGAGGAGGATATTCGGAGTCGAGAGAGGTGATCCTCTGTGGCAGGGTCTAGGGACTGAGATGTGGAGGGTAGGCTGATTGAACGAGCATGGCATGAGTTTTTGGATGTCATGATTTTGGATCAGAAAGTGTTTTGATTAGGAAAGGAGTGAAATGAGGTTTGAAAAGGTTGTATGGGAAGATGAGATGATACAAGTAGACAATATGGGAATGGTGTGTATATATTGAGAGAGCTAGATTTTTGGAAGGCTGTGATTGGACAATGTTTTTCTCGGGCAAACAAGAAAAATGATTAAATACTGATATGCACGAATGGCCTGCAGATAGAGTTGTCAAGGGAAGACTTTGGCATGATTTAATAACCCGCATAATGTTTTCATATCGCCTTATTTTAGTGGTATGTAACAACCGTATTTTGATGTGGATATGGCAAAATCGAATAAAAATTGCCACTTTGCCAAGTGCCAGCTACTGTATAATTAGTTAAATTTGAAAATCCACGGTGGCCATAATACCAAAACCAGATTGAGCAAAACCATTGACCAAATGGTTTCTTGACTGTTACAGGTTAAAGAGCAAACCAGATCCAAACAAACAGGTGTTCAAAGTCAGGAAGGATATAATATGATCAATTGGAAACACAATATGATTAACAATTATGAATCGAGGACTAGAAAGCAGTATGGCTGTAAGGAAACTGGGAAAGTTTGTCAACCAATGCACAGGGGGGATCTGCATATTTTCGCCATTTCTGAATGATAAGGTGAAGCAGAAAGTCTGTTTTCAGTTGAATTCACTGTGGAAAAGAGCTTCTCTTTTATGCAGCCAGATACATAATTTCCAACTTGTTTATTTCCACTTCAAGTACCATATATATTTAGTTGACGGTGACAATGTTAGGAAAGTGGGAGGGAGCCAAACAAGGCCTAGAGTTTGTTGGGGAAAAAGGGTAGAAAGGTCTTATGCTAGGCTGAGGGTAGTGGGATATATAAGTGGTTTTGATTTCTGGTAGGGGGTTATCGACTAAATTAGAGAGGAATCTTCGGGCTGTTGCCTTGGGCTTCTTTGGGAGCTTGTTCCCATTGGAGATATATCTGTAGTTTTCATTTCCTTTAATCAAAAAGAAGGGGATTTGTTCCTCATTTTATCATCAATTTTCAATCTACTGGTTGTTCATTCTCTTTGTCTAACAATTTGGTGCTTTCATTGAGAGCTTTATCATTAGAGGGTTAGATATGAGGATGAACATGAGAGAAGAATTGAAAGAGTATGAGATGGATGAGATAGAGAAGAACCAGAGAGAAGTCATGGAGTTCATCCGAAACTGGGTTGAGGAAGTTAGGGATTTACTCTCTTCATGGATATCACAGGAGAAAAACAGATCAAGGTCTGTGTGGGATAAAATTGCAATCCAGGTGGGGATGTTAGGGTCATGTTTGGATGTGACCATGGAAGCCATTGAAGAAGAAGCAAGGGATGAAGGAGTTGTACTGATGAGGGAAATTGCTAACTATCAAGATCAGGTGGAGCGCTGGACCACTGCTTTGCAAGTGCATCTAAAGGAAATTGAAGAGGAGTCTGAGTCGCTAGAAAAAACAATCAACCAAGGAGGAGATGAATTCGACTTTGAGAAAGAGCCACTCGATAGTCGGTCGGTGGCAGAGACCCAAAGAGACGAATTCAAGGGAGTCGCCGTTGCCAAGCTGGGAATCGAAAATAAGGGGGAAATGGAGCTCGAGTTCAACAAGATGGGAATCGGAGTGGATGATGAACGTCAGTCGGTTGATCATGCTAGGGCTGACCGAAAGAGTCCGGAACTGGCTGACTAATCGGGGCGGGATCTCGAGCACCGTGGTCCACCACCTTGGTCCAGGGAGAGTAGAGAAAAAAGCGACGTCGACCGGAGCACAAGGGAACTCAACGCTATCGACGTTCTTCAGATACGTGATGCCACAGTGGAGATGGATAAGAAAGTCGGGACAAGAACGGAAGAGAAGCAAGTGGTCGATCACCATGGAGATTTTTGGCTGAACAGAGAAGAAAGAGCCAGAGATTTCGAGAACATGATGATGACGGCGGCGCGTGAAGCACGATCGGGAAACACAGTGTGGGTTTTAGGGTTCAATTCAGCTGAACCGGTTTTCTATCTAGTAATGAATAAAAGGGTTAGAGAACCGGGTTTATTTCTGAATCAGAAAACTGAACGGGCTGGTGAATCCATAAGGAAATATGAGGGATCAGAGAAAGATTTCAGCCATCTTCCTCGTGTAGAATCGCCAGTTTTCGATTCTCCACGCCGGGGTTTTGAGCCAACACCACCAAAACCACCCGATCCCTCACCGGAGCTCGCCAGACCAGATTCCATCTCCTGGATTTTTGTTTTCCTCGCGCCGGCAAATGCAATTCCTCTGCGTGTCAGCGGCAAGGCAGACCCCGCCGGCGACGATCCAGGTGACCTTCTACTTCATCAAATCTCGTCCTCAGCTTCAGTTTTTGATTCCCTATACAGCCTTGAGGACAAGGCTTATTTGAAGAGGTCGGTAAGGGCAGTCATAAGGGCGGTAGAAGGCTACCTTGGAGAGGATTGTTGCTTTGATTTGCCAAGGCCGTTGGAGCCTCTGACGGAGCCACCCTATGCTGGGATATCGATTTGCTATAGTAGCACAATGACTTACTCGAGCAACGACCCTGCTATCCTTCAATTGCTTAAAGAACCCGCTCTGTGGGCAACTCAGTTGGGTCATTTAAACAGCCTAGAGGACAAGGCTACTTCGAAGGGGTCGGTAACGACGATTATAACTCGGGTATGCTACGGGGGTGGCTTCTTCCTACCAATACCGCCAGAACCTCCACCAATTCCATTATGTGATCCAAAGCTGATTACGAGGGGTTACATGCTCTGGAGTATGGCTTGGTATGGAGACTCAGACTTATCACATAAGTCTAATTAGTCTAAGAAATGGAAATGGAATGCTTGCACTCTTCTGTCACTTGCCTCGTCCTCCGGAGTTTACAAACAATGAAGTAGCTTCTCGGAATGTCACTATAAAGAAGAAATGGCTGATGGAGGAAGCTTGCCTACTGGTGCAGCGGGAAATAAAGTTTCAAAAGTATGCAGAATTGGGGCACTTGATTACCAACTGGAACTCGGTAAATGCTCAACCTGATTTCAAGATCATTGATCTACTAACTCACCAAAGAGAGGGCATACTCAAGAAATGGATTAAGCTATATTCCTTCACTTACACAATCCATTCGATGTCAACTCGGTTTGCAAATGAGTCAACCTTGAGGACAAGGTTGTTTGAAGGGAGTGGCGGGAGGAAGCCAAACAAGGCCTAGAGTTTGTTGGGGAAAAAGGGTAGAAAGGTCTTATGTTAGGCTGAGGGTAGTGGGATATATAAGTGGTTTTGATTTCTGGTAGGGGGTTATCGACCAAATTAGAGAGGAATCTTCGGGCTGTTCCAGTAATAAAAAAGAAGGGTATTTGTTCCTCATTTTATCATCAATTTTCAATCTACTGGTTGTTCATTCTCTTTGTCTAACGGACAATCTTTATTTCTCAATTTCAGTGGTCTGTGTGAACATTTTCAGCTACATGTCATCATCCATGGATCAAATATGGAGATTTTTGCAAAAGTTGTTTCTGTTTTTATTCAGAAGCTAGAAAGGTCAATCCATGCACATTGAACATTTCTATACTGATCACGCCAAATGATGGCAAATCATTGCAACACTTGAGTGGTGTATAAAGAGATGAAGTTGTGTATAAGAAACATACTAAATACATCATGATCCTTCTTATCTGTATTGCCTCAGCTGATCAAAACCAAAAATTACAATGACATACAGTCCTTCTCTTTTCCACTAGCTCCTTTCAGTTTTTCTTTTTCCTTAATTTCCCTTATTACTTTCTGACCTTTCTGTACAATAAGAATCACAATCACAAAGCAAAATACAGCAACCAGTATGAAAATTTCAACTTTTGCTTTGATCTTTAACTAGACCAAGCCTACAAATCTCATCAACCTTGGGAGCCTCCCAACTCCCATGTCCACTCACCTTCTTCCTAAACTCCTCAAAATCCTTAACACATCTCTCTACATTCATCTTGGCAACACGCCGCCTCGACTCAGCGAGTCGCTTCCCAGCAACTCGGTCAAAGATCTTCTCCCATCCATCCTCCCAAACACCATGAGCATCACACAGCTCAAGCCTCCCATCTTTCCACTCAGTCCAACTCCATCCCTTGTTGAGCCCTTGTATGACGCCCCCAACACACTCCCCAACACACACGGGCTTGCACGGCCTGCACTTGGCCCCACTCATCGGGCCCGGGCTCGATAGCGACACGACCGGAACCCCGAACCCCCTCGGCGGGTAATCGTATCTTCGATCCGTTACCACGCAGAAGGGCTGCTCCGGGGTCTGGAATGGGACCCGCATGCTCGTTAGCTGGGCCTTGAAGGCGGTTTCTGAGTTGAGCTGGCGGAATCCGTGGGAGTCGAGGGTCGGGATGAGAGAGAGGCGAGAGAGTGCCACCACTGAGGTGTTGCGGTCCCCGACACCGAGGCGGTCGTTGAGGCCGCCATAGTTGGATCCGGGTGGGACCACATATTGGCCCGGGATGAAGCTGTCTGGGCTCAGCGGGCTTGTCCAGTAGCCGTCAACCCGGGTTCGGACTATCCAATCGTAGGTGAAGTTATTTCGCTTCTCATGGTTTGAAATCAGGGTCAAGCATTCTTCGACGAGGCTGAAGTATTGTAGTAGACCCTGTAGACAAGGAATAATAAGCCATCAGATATTTACTTGCTAAGAAACTAGCCTCATGGACATGGAAAGGGGATTTCCTTCCTAACATTAGATATCAAAAACCAGTCTAAAATGTAGGATGTATATACATTAAAGTATAAGAAATCTGGTTTATCTGGCTCAAAGTCTTTTTTTTGATAGGCCTCCCAACGTTTTTCTAATATATTGTACAGGCTATCTTTTGATCGTCACATGTGGAACAGATACACTACACATGCTCGCCCTTGCAGTACAGATATCAGGCCCACACAACTACTACTTCTATTAAAGCACTCAAAATAGATCAAATTGGAAGCCAACAAACTGAGATGCTTGAGTTAAGAATGAACTCAAGTACGTGCAGCCAGCATCAACACAGTGACAGTTGGGACGTCAAAAGTAGATAACCTTTCAATTAGATCCATATCCATCCATATAATAATAATAATAATAATAGCAACTAAAACAAGCAACTAAACCTGCAATATCAAAAATTCTAACCTTAGAAAGGCCACTTCATGCATATTTTTTAAAACTCGCCTAAACCAGGCAAACCGCCGCCCTAGAGACTCGAACCAAACTACCATGAGTGCTCGAGCAGACGCAGAAAGCCCAGTTCATATGATGAACCGGAAATACTTTTCACTTTAGATTGAACTTTCTTCATTTAATTTCCATTTTTAGACGTCTTCTCAATCTAATGCTACATTAATCAGATACGCAATTACACAAAAACATAGGAACAATGTAACGCCCCTCGCGAAAAATCAGGCCAGAGGCCCACAACTATACACAGAATAAATGGAACCAAGATTTCAATTTCATCCGACTTTACAAGATGCTCAAGCCAAGCATCTTATCCCTAAACCCCAGAAATGTTGTACATTGTGGTAATAGCAAACAAGGGAAGAGAAAAGTAGTGACCTGGATCCCGTTGGGGGAGTTGGCGGCGGTGAGAACGCGGCTCTGCGACTCGTTCTCGGGAACGGGCTGCTGCTTGAAAACCCTCACGGCCGCAACTCTTGGTGCCGATCTGAGCAGGGACAGCTTGTAGGCGTTGGGATCGAGAGGGCTGTTGAGGAAGAGATCCGAACTCGGGAACTCCTCCGCGATCCTCTCGATGATGGAGGGCCCCGTCAGCTCGAACCTGCGGGCCCCTCCGACTAAGCACACCGCTATCCTCGACCGATCCAGCTCCGCCTTCCAAGAATTTGAGGGCGGCGGCGGGGAGTTGAAGAGGGATCCGAGGGCGGGGATCCGGGAGATGGCGGGGCCGGAGAAGACGGCCGTGGAGAAGGAGAAGGAGAGGAAGACCACCACGGAGAGGGAGCAGATGAGGAGCAGGAGCAGCCGCCAATTCAGACCGGAGATGGGCCTGCTGATCTTCAGCATCGTGTGCTCCGGCGACTGGTCTTGTTTCGGGCTCCTTTGCATTCTCCTTCCTCAGCCCAGCCCTAGGGTAATTAATTGACAAGGGAGAGGAATCTTTGAGCTGTCGATCTGGAACCGTGTCTCGCTCCCCCTGACTACTCTACGCTATTCGTCTGATGCGTGGAGTTCTGCATCTTCTTCTTCTACCACTTGCTTTTCTGGGTTTTGTTTTTTTAATTTCAACTTGACGACTTTGTGGGGAATAGTTGAAGTGGGTGTGAAGCGTGACGTACTGACGCTAAGTTCAGAGGAAAAGAAAAGGGCGCGGGATGGGAGTGGGTGGATAATGGGCTACCGGAGGGTGAAATCCGAATCAGACGTGGGAAACAACAAAGCAGGCCAAGATTTAATACAGTACATTATTTTGATTTTTTTTTGGCAGAATCCGATTTGGTACATTAATTACAGTGTTTGACCAATGTGTAATGAATTACGGAGTACGATTTTTTTGTTTAGCGTAACGGTTTGGGGTTCAACTTTGCTTCTTCATTAGGCCACGGAACGATATTACTGATCTTCTCCTTTTTCATTACAAGGAAGGTCAGACGAATCTAGCTTTACTTTTCTAGTAATAAATACTCCCTCCGTCCCGGAAAGTTTGTCCATAAAACACATTTGCACGCGGATTAATGAAAAATGAAAAAGTTTGATAAGTGATGGGAAAAAGTGTTAAAGTTGATGGAAAGGGTGTAAAAATGAGTACTCCCTCCGTCCCGGAAAGTTTGTCCATAAAGCGCATTTGCACGCGGATTAATGAAAAGTGGAAAATTTTGATAAATTATGGGAAAATGTGTTAAAGTTGATGGAAAGGGTATAAAAATGAGTAATTTATAGGATTGATTGGGGATAATTTTGTAATTTTATAGGAAAAAGTGATAAAGTTGAGAGAAAAGTTGATAATGAGGGTAATAAATGAGATTGTATGAGGGTAAGATTGTAAAAGTGTAGTGATATAAATGGAAATAAAGTAGAGATGGACAAACTTTCCGGGACGCCCGAAAAGGAAAAGCGGACAAACTTTCGGGGACGGAGGGAGTAATTTATAAGATTGGTCGGGGATAATTTTGTAATTTTATAGGAAAAAGTGTTAAAATTGAGAGGAAAATTGGATAATGGGGGTAATATATGAGATTGTATGAGGGTAAGATTGTAAAAACATAGTGATATAAATGGAAATAAATTAGAGATGGACAAACTTTCCGAGACACCCGAAAAGGAAAGGCGGACAAACTTTCAGGGACGGAGGGAGTACTCTATTAGTATATTCATCTTATATATACCATTTAGATATAACTAATAGTGGTATAAAATACAACATTAGGATATTTTATGAAATTATGATCATATTTATTGATATAATCATTTTTTTTAAAATGAAGATTATGATCATATAAACAATTAAAAGGATACTTGACCCAAAAAT
This sequence comes from Polygonum maritimum, assembly GCA_963924305.1. NCBI lineage: Eukaryota > Viridiplantae > Streptophyta > Magnoliopsida > Caryophyllales > Polygonaceae > Polygonum > Polygonum maritimum. The sequence goes on from OZ002733.1 coordinate 37,403,439, forward strand.
AAGAATTAAAGGGATAAACTATATAAATTCAAATATTTGATAAGAAAAACTACTAATTAACATAATAATTATAATCGTATAAAGAATAAAAAGGGTAAACTATATACAATCAAATCTTAATTAAAAGGAAAAGATTAATTAACATATTTTTTTGGTTGAAGATTAATTAACAAATTAGTTAAGATATGAAATATTTTAACTATTTGATAAAAATTAAAGGGAAAAGTTATATACAATCAAATCTTTAATTAAGGGAGAAAAGAGTAATTAACATATTAATTAAGTAATGAAAGATTTTAACTATTTGATAAGAAAATCTATTGACTCATATATATTTATCAAAATATTTTCCTTTCTTAATTAATATCTTAGAGATAAGATTTGTAAAACTACAAAAAAATAAAATATTTTATAAATAATCTCTATGTTTAGCTTTTTGGTAGAAAACAATCTCATTAACTATACGATGTGGCTTAATAAATGGATATGATGTGACTTAATAACATCTTATGTGAACACACACACACATATATATATATATATATATATATGACATTGATAAATAGATATGACGTGGCTTAATAAAAAATTAAATAATATTTGACATGGAGCAACGATGACACGTGTCAAAATCCTATGTTGCGAAATGGGAGGACGACACGTGAAAAAATCATATATGGCGCAATGTGGTGGCTCTAAAGCTTATGACTTTTATGTATATATAGATGTATTACGCTCTAAAGAGGCTTGCAATTAGGGTGCTTCCTTAGGCTTTCTATTAACCATTGGATTAGAGGAGATTAATGGTAGGATCTTAGGGTCAATAGCCATGATTTTGATGGGGGATGGAATTATTATACCGGTTACCATAATAAACAAAGCTCCTTAATTATAGGGATGTAGCACGCATAAAATCAGGGGGTGATTTGATCCAAAAAACGGTTATGGTTAAAATCAAGGAAAAAACATAATTTCCAAATTGAAAAATCAAAAAACGTGTACTATTATTCAAAGAATATACGCAGCCCACACCACAACCGAACATCATTGAGCTCTCTTCTTGGTATCATCGAATCCTCTAATCGTACACACGATACAGGATTTGAACAACGCAATAACATGTACAACATTCAATCGCAAACAACTTTCGTAAGAGGTTAGATTGAATAATTCGTTTTTCAAATTTGCAGATTCGTTTGTTGATTCGATTCGAATATGAATTCAATCGCAATAAGCTGTCGTCACATTTGTTTACTTTGTTGATTCGATTGATCATTGAGTTCGAATAATATTTGTAGTTCTTGCTTGTTTAATCGTATTATATCATGGTAGAACTCGCTTTTTTTGAGCCAAATGGTAGAACTCCTTGAATTATACTAAACCCTTGTTTTTGAATAATTTAGGTAAACGAACGTTTTACCGTACGTGAAATACATGTTTTCATATGATAATAATTACATTAAATTGTGTGAGTAAATACTTGGAACGTATTGAAAACGTTCACAAATATATTTGAGTTGAAAAAGTAGTGGCGAAGAGTTGAAAAAATAGTGTTGTATAATTGATTAATAACAATAATGTTACTTTACAAGAAAAAGTAACGTTGAAGAGTTGAAAAAGTAATGTTGTAAAGTTGAATAAGAACAATCACGTTATTTGACAAGAAAATTAATATTGAATAGTTGAAAAAGTAATGTTGTATAGTTCAATAATAACAACCATGTTACTTGACATGAAAAATTCATTTTGAATAGTTGAAAAAATAAGATTCACGTGTTTAATCCATGTAGATACCATTCGATTATAGTAATAGTTTGTTGTTTCTATGAAGGAAACTGATGTGGCGTTTGAAAACAAATGAATTCGTTGTGAAAAAGGATATGTGAGTATTTGAATAAACTTAGGTTAACATTGGCTCACTGTTGAAAATGTAATGTTCTCGAATTGAAAAATACATTGTTGTGTTTTTAATGTAGGTTTAGCAGGTGGTTAAATTGTTTTTGATTGTGCAGTTGGAACCAACAAATGGAACGAGTATGCTTTTGCGAGACCAAGTTTTGTTCTTTGTTTTTCGTATTCATGTAATTTTTCAAAACTTATATTGGGTTTTTCTTTGACTTTGTTTGACTAAAAGTAATTTTTCAAAACTAAGAGATTGAAAAATTACTTTTAGTCAAACAAAGTCAAAGAAAAACCCAATATAACGTTCTGAAAAATTACATGAATACGAAAAACAATGAAATAAACTTGGTCTCGCAAAAGCATACTCGTCCCATTTTCAAATATACAACATTACTTTTTCAACTATTGAATATTAATTTTTCTTGTCAAGCAACATGATTGTTATTGTTCAACAATACAACATTACTTTTTCAACTCTTCAATATTACTTCTTGTCGTAAAGAAACATGCATGTTATTATTCAACCATATAAAACACTAGTTTTTCGACATAATCGTTATTTCTCAAATTCACAACATTACCTTTTCAACTATTCAATATTAATTTTTCTTCTCAAGCAACATGATTGTTATTTTTCAACTATACAACACTACTTTTTCAACTCTTCAACATTACGTTTTCTTGTTGAGTAACATGCATGTTATTATTCAATTATATAACACTACTTTTTCATCTATTTTGCAAAACTTTTTCAACTCAGTTATATTTCAGTATAATGCAACTACTTTTTTGAACTCTTCAACATTATTTTTTCAACTCAAAAACTAGGGTAATGCAGTGAGTGCTACCATGCTATAATACGATTAAACAAGCAAGAACTAAAAAAATATGTTCCAACCTCAATGATTAATCGAATCAACAGAGTAAACAAATTGTTACCAAAGAATTATGAATCCAACCTCACACGAAAGAATTATAATACGGTTAAACAAGCAAGAACTACAAAAAATATTCATCTTCATATCGAATCAACCAACTCGAATCTGGAAATTTTAAGAAAGAGTTATTGAATCTAACCTCTCACGAAAGCTGTTCGCGACTGAACATTCGACATGATATTGCCTTCTTCAACGATTGTATTGTGTGCGCGATGAGAGGATTGGATGGGACGAAGAAGAAAGCTCAATGTTGTTTCATCGTAATGTGGCCTGCAAGTATTTCCTTGCAGAATATCTCACACAAATTTTTGATTTTTCAATATGGAAATTATGTTTTTTTCTTGATTTGTGTAACCGTTTTTGTGATCGAATCTCCCCATATTTTTTCATAATTAGGCTGCTACATCCCTACAATTTAGGAGCTTTTTTAATTATGGTAACCGGTATAATAATCCACTATAATCCCCAAAATCATCCTATTATGTACCATGATCTCCTACCATTAATCTCATTTAATCCAATGGCTAATAGGAAGCCTAAGGAAGCACCATAATAGGTATCTCACCAGAGCGTCCCCCTACATAGATTACTACTATATAGTACATGTTGATACTTATAATTCACAAGACACGGGGTCTAACGCACTTCTTCTTTTTGTATGAGCAATAACGCACTATCCTCGAGGTTTGCCACCCACATATAAAAACTTCTTAGTCCCCCGTCACGAGGTGGCCTATATTGACAACGCGTTGTGCACATCCAAGTGGATGACGTCCCGTCCATGTGAGAAATGTCCCATCCAAGTGGACGACATCCCATCCAAGCAAGTAGAGAGCGGCGGACTGAGGCCCACACGTGCACCGCCTAAAATAGCCATTGAGCAGGCGACACGAGTGCAATGCGCCGCCTTCCCACATCGGAGCGCTGGCTAAACTCAAGGCAGGCTTGTTAGTATAAATAAAGAACATCGTGCCTAAAGAAAAGGATCGAAAAACTTATTGAGCTAACATCACTCTCGAGTAAGAATCAAACTTGTTGAAACAACGTTCAATGAGCGCATAACACAAGATAGACCCAAAGACTTGTACTCTCTTTTTGGATAAACTTAAACCGTATTACCAATCTAAATACAAAAGTACACATCACGTTTATTACATCGTTGTTAAGAATTGCCTTAAGTCCGTTCGACTCGCTATTTAACATGCATAAGAAGTTTTCGCGTTTCATCATTGGCACCGTTCATGGAGATTTTCTCACTAGAACTGCACCCAGGCAACTCTTGCAAGGATTCCATGGACGCTAACAACAACAACAACGTGTACTATGCCGATGGCCAGGTATTTGGTATGCAGCCACCCCCGTTGTGGTATTAATGATCGCCCCCAACGATGTCTCAAGGCGCGCCCTCGCCAGGTTGGAACAACGCCTATCACAAACAAGTTGCACCCGCTTATACACCTTTTCAGGGGTATATGCATGCTCAAAAAAATCAAGAATACGTGCCCTCCTAGGAGCATACGTGGAGGAGTACTTGACAAATGAGAGCTCCATGGGTCATAAGGTCAGCCAAAGAGGGCCCAAATGCACTGTAGCCCAACCAACACATCCCCGGCATGCCCCATCCTCTCAACCGGGCCTTGGGCATATCCGATGCACCAATTACCCTACGCCCTGACCTATACAATGGGGTATGCACCAACACCGGCTTTCCATGGGCAAGGTCCACCAAGTCGCTACGAGAAGACCTCTAGAGAAGACATGTGCACGCCGCGAGGGCGTTCCCAATGCTAAGCGAGCACATGGTCAACAACGAATGTGGTGAGATATATGGGAGTCCCTTCTCAGCCTTTATTCAGGACGCGGCGATGCCTAAGGGTTTCTAGTGCCCCACCATGCTGTAGTTTGACGACACCAAGCACCCCGGTGATCACATCAGGCATTTCCAAGCCCATATGATGTTCAACACCTATAATGACGCCATATAATGTTGGGTCTTCCCGTCCACCTTCAAGGATCCCGGAATGACATGGTTCATGAACCTCGCGGTGGGATCCATTGATTCTTTCTAATAGCTCTCGCGGCGTTTCATGTCCCACTTTAGTGGGTCAAAGAAGCGTAGGAAGACAACCAAGGACCTCATGAGCGTTGTACAGGGCGAGGATGAGGCTCTCGATCTCCACTTTCTTTAGCAGATTCGTCAAGGCAACCTCTGAAATACCGTGCCTTGATGATGGCTATGCTTGCAACATGCTTGTGCGTAACCTGCGCGAGGGGGTCTTCAAGGTGAAGATGTGCGACAAATCCTCCACACATACGAAGAGGCATGTAATGTTGTCACAAAGACAATTTCTACGGTTGACGTCGCAGGCAAGCCCACCCAGGTTAAAGGGAAGGCCAAGGCGGCTCCGGAGGCACTCACTGTCTCCATGACGCCGGCGAAACCTCATGAGTGTTAACATCGTGGAGGTCAAGGTCGCGGGAGAGGCCGTCGCAACAACAATAAAAATTGCTACAACCACAACAACCGCTTCACTAGGGCAAACAATGTCCATCTCAGTGCGCATGGTTATGATGACTAGAACGAGCATGTTAATACTTTGGCCAATGGAGCACCTATTCGAGAGCGGGCCAACCTTTGCAACCCCAACGTCTACATGAACACCTTTGCGTGGGGGGTGGGGGGTCTACCTTAACGGGGTGCAGTGGAGGGTAGAGGAAGCGCTACGCGCGCGCCTCTACGACTAGTGAATCCATAAGCAAGCTCGGAGCAATCGCTACTCCACACGTGGACATCGCGTTCCAGCCCATCGACTCTCAAGAGTTGATCACCCCCATGACCAGTGGATCAGAGTGGACCCCAATTCGTGTGATGATAGTTTAGAGGAGATGATGACAGAGGCCCGAATTCAAGCTCCGATTTGAAGGCAACAACGGTGACTCGTACGTAGGTGAAATTCCAAGCGACAGTGGAGACGATTGTGATGACTGTGATGATGGAGATTTCGAGCTCGGATTTGCAAGGGACAATGGCGGCTCAATTGTGCTGGAAATCGCAGATGACAGTGGAGACGATTCTGAAAGAAGCTTGTGATGATTGTGATGATGATGATGGAGATTTCAAGCTCAGATTTGCAAGGGGCAATGCAATTAAGGATTTCGATCGCGTAGGCAATCGTAGGTGATATAGTGGCAGTTGATGATGGAAGTTTGCGATGATTGTGATGACGATGGAGGCTCGAATTCAATTGAGGAGTTGTAGGCTCGGATGGCACTGGAATCGTGCCAGAAATCGCTCGGGAAAATTGTTTAAATCGGCGGAATCGTAAGCGGCAAGAAAAGAGCTATCTTTTAATAAAATATTTTATTACAAAAAACTTAAAATGTAATATGTTTATTATTAAATATTATTATTTAATTATAATATCATTTTATTATGGAAAAACGACTCAAAATAGCCCCAAGTATCAACTTTCAACCAATAATAATCTCAAGTTTGAAAATCATCACCAACGATCCGAACTATTATGAAATTAACCAAAAACAATTCGGAACCTTTTTTCGACGAGTTTTCCGGTACAATCAATGACGCGGGGATCAAAAATCTGGCATAACAACTTAATATTTTACTCTTGGTTGAAGTATTTCCGATCGTCATATCATCGATTCCACCGGAAAACTTGTCGAAAAATGATTCCAAATCGTTTTTGGTTAATATTGTGATAGTTCGGATCGTTAGTGACGATTTTCAAACTTGAGATTATTTTTGGTTGAAAGTTGATACTTGAGATTATTTTGAGTCATTTTTCCTATTAATAATTATCAAAAATGAATTCATGACCAGTTAGATTGACCAGAATCACCCAATGACCTATCTTGATTGAACCGAAATCCAAGATTGATCGGATCCCACACTCAAATTGGATCTGAAAAGACCAAACTCAATGGAATCGACCCATTTCACAAGTGTAGAGATCATTGATAAGATTTATTGTATGTGATCTAGGGCTGATATATGCATTTGGTTGCAAACAATTAATCGAAAATCACATGATGTTATATTGATAGGATTTTCAGTGTATCCGTTTTGGATGAACTACAATTACATGAAGTGGTAGGTAAGATTTTACTTTAATGCTCAAAATCGACCCATTTCACATGATGTTAGATTGGTCTGCTTCTAAATCACAATACATACTTAAATCTCCATCAACGAAGGGTTTGTTTGATTGAGGTTGCACACTATAATGGTTTCATGTCTCACACACTTCACAAGGTCTTTGCAGTTAATATCATACTTCAATAAAGTCTTCGTAAGCAATCAGATTTCTACAAACAAGAAAGTCATTTAAACTTCAAATTCTCCATCCATGAAAAGCTTATATTGCTCCTTTTGAGGTATATAATCATTCCATACAGGATCCAAACCAGAATGTAGTTACCTAGCCAGAAGCCTAGATAGGGACATAGCACAATCATAAAGGGTGGGAATGAAACCATTAAGACAGCCGCGCAAAACTGAGATTTCCAAAACCTACCAACCTATCTGACTCTCCAAAAAGATCTGTTCACAAATATCTGTCACCTCTGTTCTCTTGCTGAAGTCAACAAATCCTGGTTTGAATCAATTTAATTTGTCCTAGCTGTTTCAGAAATCGGATTCACCAACTCTGCCAGTTTCTAACTGAAACTTGCTATGATACATTGTTTTACTTGCGCCTACATAAACCTTGTGCAATTTGACATGCATGGTACTCGACATGTTGGCGCGTTGGAAGCTTTGATTTGCCACTTGGCAAACGAACTTCGATCACCTTCAACGGAGAATTGAAGCATCCTAATCTGAAACCATATCCTCTAATTCAGGCTCATCAGTTGTAAGTGCATCATAATCAAACTCAGTTCCATTAAAGGAGGGTTGTTCATGAATCGAAGCAACATCAGCATCATAATCAGGATCGATCCATTCCATATCGTCTTCAACATAACGATACTCATCATCATCTTCTTCTCCTTCTCTCCTTGTTGGAGGAGATTTTCCCTTCCCCATTTTCCGACCACCTGTACTTGACTTTCTTTTTTCCAGGGCGGCAGTATCTTCACAGATGCAGGTGGATGGGTTCTCATGAAACTCACCCCTACCTGCTCTTAATTCTTTTGGCATCCCCATAAATCCTCTCTGGAAAGTCCGGACTTTTGTGGCAAATTCTTCCCAGGTTATGTTACCTCTGTTTGCGAAAAGCCTGTACAGTTTTTTACCATTGGGACGAATAGTTGGTTTATGCCCAAAGTATCTCCTACAGATTAAGTATAGAACTTCATATATCAGCATCCATATCAAATATTTTGTCCAAGAACGACTGAAGCAAGTAACCGATATTTACCTCCGTCCTGCCAAGATCTTTGCCATGTTTCCATTATTGTTAGTGACAAAAACATCACTTTCATCACAAACAATAAAGTCTAGTGCAGCCCTTCGAGAAGCAAACTTAGAAAATGCTTCCAACTCCTCCTTGCTGGCAATTGTATCTTTAGAATGGAAATTGGGGAAGAGAGATTTTAAGGGTTTCAAACTCGCTTCTCCTCCGTATACCTCACCAGAAGCAACATATAGATGAACTTCACTTCCATAACCCAATGCTCTCAGCATCAAGCCAACTTCCTCTGGAGTCAGCAAGCATCTTCCATGCCTTCTAGCCTTTTCTGGATTTTGCTGCATATATGGTAATGGAAGTTTTTTTAAGACTCGCTTATTTTTGCACTAAACGTGCATTATTATGAAAATGAAAAGAACAGATCAAAGCAAACAGAAAATTCAAACTACTGTCCTTTTAATTGAAAAAGAAGCAGTCTCAATTCATATGCTACATATTTATAGCATATGAATGCAAACTACAAGTAAATATGCATTTCTTATCTACTGAATTTAAAAGCTAATCTGAGCTAATGGAAAACTTGTTTTATAGATATATTATGCTACACACACGAAGGCTTATGTGTGTGGTAGAAAGAAGCATGATGCAGTATTGGACAGAGTTTTGTATCTTACATGTAAACCCTTCCACCTCTTTCTTATCTCACCCAAATCTTTTATTTCCTTATCTCCTCCACCATAGTAGCATCCTGAAAATGCAAGCATATCAGGTTCGAACCTGTTACAGAAGCAATAGAGGATCATCAGGTGCCCATCATTCTGCCATACTCAGCTGGAAAATTAAATGAACAGCTTGCAGAAGAAGCAACTAAGCCAGAAGGAGAGATTCTCACCTAAGGTGCAATGCAATATAATGCTTGCTCATCATTTTCATCTGTTGAACCAGTTTGTTACCCATTTTAGTTATGGGATCAGTGAATGTCAAAGCGTGGTAATTGACCTTGCATCGTAGCTTTTGCAAATCCGTAGGTAACTTATTTGCCACCCGATAATCAAACTTCGTCAACCGAACAGCCTACTCAGAATATGAGGCTAAGAATGAGCTTAGCAGTACAAGTATATTACTTCAGTGAATACGTGTATCAATGCGCTTGTATTTGTTTGACACAAAAGGCTCATTTTGCTTTAAAAACTTATGATAAAACATTTGTCTGTCAGTGCATTCTTAGACTTGACTGACAAGAATCCTCTCAAAGGTTGATTCAGATTTCTCATTCAATACATGACGGATCAGAATATACGGAGGAAAGGAAACAAAGGAACAAGAAAATAAAATCAGATAACAAAATCAGGAAACAAGAAAAGATGACAGCATTGCAAAGAGCATCTATTGAAGAATCAGAATGTTATGAAGGAAAGAATGGAGAAGACTTACATGCCTTTTGTTTAAAACCGGAAGCACACGTTTCATGTAGCAGTTCTCACTACATTTTCTTGGTATGTGCACTGTGTGAGGTTTTGGTGCATTCTTTGGCAGCTCCTTAATGATTTTTACATCATGTGATAGATAGGATATGTATCGATCAACATCAAAGATGTCCTCAAAGTTACTACAGCAAAACAAGGAAGATGATTAAGTGAGAGGAACTATAAATCAGCCATGAGATTACATGGCGATATTTGATTGAGACTATATGCATCACAAGCAAACCTGGCATCTTTCCAGTAAGATCTCTGGTCCAACTGTGGAACAACAAGAGTAGCATTTAAAATACGAGCAGCAGCAACAGCATCAACTATCTGCAAAAATTAGTACATGGTCAGCTTGTTGGCAACAGTTAACACCGAACAGCCCAATAAAAAATCATATAACAATGCACGCTATTTCCAAATGTTGCAAAATTTTAGTGAGATATGCTATTTTCATTTAAAAGTTAGAAACCTGTCATAAAATGAATGGAAAACAGCCTACACACCCTGACACAAGATGATAGTCAAAGTGGGCAGAAAAACAACATTATTGAGGCATGGGTAGCAACAGCACTGTATTATAAGAAATGTCGAAAAACAATCATAACTCTATTTAAAACATGCTTAGGTAGTATAACATTTGAAGCCATGAAACCTTTTGTTGCCTATAGTTGATTATACATAGATGTTAATGAAACACACCCTACCAGCTGATAGCAATAGAGAACAGATGTCAATATAACTCATCAATAGAAAACAGATGCAAGCATTACCCCTGTCCTCTGTTGATTCAACCCTCCACTGGTAACAATCACTACATAACGTCCTCGAGCAGAAACCTTATCAGCTCCTGAAGTGTTAACAGCGTGGATTAAGTGAACAAACCCAATACCAACTTCAACTGAGTGTACTGGAAATTGAAATACTAGAAACCAAATGCAGAAGCAAGATCCATGAAAGAACTTCCAGTGAAAGTTTTCTCCATTTTTCACTTCTCACATTTATCAGAAATCGAATGACAGCAAGCTTGAACAAGGACATACATTCGAGATGGGGCATTTTACTTGCATCATAAACCCGACGGAAATCAAGATTACTGTTAAACAAATACAATATTTCAAAAGGAAGTACATACTTGCATAGTTACCACTAGGTTTGTCACATCCATAGAAGAACTCCGAATCTCTTGAACTCCAAAGATCGTATTGAGATTTGCCTCCACCAACCTAGGTAAAGAAAGAAAGAAAGAGATCAGATCCGGTAAATCACGAGGATATTAGGGAAACAAAAAAAAAAAAAAAAAAAAGGAAAATCAACGAATGCAGAAAGAATCGCAAAATCCCTAACCGGAACAACAAAAGGCGACGCATCTCCTGTCGAATTCCCGGAGCCATTGTTTTGCTGAAACAAAAAGGGAAAGAAATCGTCAATTAAATTGACTTGATTTACAAATCGTGGAGCTGGAGAGAGAGAGAGAGAGAGGGATAGGAAGCAATAGAGGAATACCAAGGAGGCAGACTGGACGTTGAAGTGGGGGTGGTGATGAGAGGGATGAGGGGGAGAAGCAAAGAAGGTGATGAGGAAGAAAGTGCAGATGATGGCAGCGTAGACGGCCCAGCGGTCGGGGAGGCGGCGGAGGAGGCGATTGCAGATTTGATTGTGGTGGCGCCGCCGTTGGATCGCCATCTCTGACGGAAAGAGGGGGTTACTCGGCCGCCACCACTCGACGAAAGGGCAAAACTCGGTTCTCTTGATCTATGGAGGAAGGCGAGAGAAGTATATATTGTCCGTGACGAGATCTCTCAACAACTCTGGAGGAGCTGTGAATGCGCGTCCATGGCGTCTTCGATAACGACAAACGATTCCTTCTGACTCGGAGGAAAGAGGGGCGAGGCTAGCCAACAGTAGGATTTCCGCTGCTTTGCCTTGCAAACATTGCTATGATAGTGTTTGTTCTTCGCAGGGTCTAAACAAAGTCCGGCTTATTTCGCTTGTAGGACTTACCTTTCCCATAAATATCTTTTCGGGAAGGCATCAAGATTTCTTATTCTACAACGGGTGCCCCACAAAAAACATGGTGAGTTTACCATTGGTGCCTTAAGGTGACTTTTATTTTGATCGATATCCTAATGTGTTGAATTTGTTTGTTAATCTTAGTTTGGAACGATCCACATGTTGTTCAAACATGGTGTCATGGTGAGTTTACAATTGGTGCCTTCAGGTGACTTTTCTTTCGATCGATATGCTAATGTGTTGAATTTGTTTGTTAATCTTAGTTTGGAACGATCCACATGTTGTTCAAACATGGTGTTTGGGCGATATTATAGGCGCTAGTCATTAATAGCGGATCAACAATCTCCGGTTCCTAATTTTGACAACGACAAACTTAATTTTTTGTAATAAGTTGTCCAAGTGTATATTATAGGAATTCTTCTATGGCGACCATCAAGCAACAAGGACAACAAGTGATAAGTCATCCATATGGAATAGGGCTAAGGACTTTATGTTAAGATGAACAAGAATGAGTTTCTGCAAGATAAGAAAGTTGTCCTTATCGAGTAGAAACGCGCGCCAAAATGTCATGTTCAAATTCGAAGTCGCTCAAAGGGTTCGCGATTTAGGGCTTTTGTGAATATGTCAACTCTTTGATCACTTGTTTTGCAAAACTCCATGGTTACTACTCCCTTCGCTACACAATCTCTAAGAAAGTGGTGCTTTATCTCGATAAGCTTTGTCTTGGAATGTTGCACTCAATTCGCATGATTGGCACTGGACCACTCTTGATCCCATAATCACTTCATTGTTGCTTAAGCCAAAGGAGTTGAGAGCAACAAGCGGCAGCGGCGACATATTCAACCTCTGCTGTAGAAAAAGCCATAGTATTCTACTTCTTGGATCCCCATGACACCAGCCAAGAGCCAAGAGAGTGAGCGGCTCCCGACATGCTCTTCCTATCCACTCTATTTCCCGTAAAATTTGCATCCTTGTAGCCGAGAACGCTGAAATCACATCCTTGTCGCTACCCTTGAGGTTCCTAATGATTCTCTTTACAACTTTAAGATGTGATTCTCTTGGATTTGCCTGAAACCTTGCACACAAGCAAACTCCAAACACGATATCAGGTCTACTAGTAGTTAAATATAACAAGGATCCGATCATACCTCATTACATCGTTGCATTGACTTGTGGATCCTTCTCATCCTTGCCTAAGGATCTTGTCGGCGACATAGGTGTGTCAAAGGATTTGCCACTGTCAAGTCCGGACTTCTTTACACACTCTCTGAGGTATTTCTGTTTATGAATCTTTGTACCGTCCTCTCCTTGGATCACTTGAAGTCCTAAAAAGAACTTGAGTTCACCCATCATACTCAATCTCGAACTCGCTTGACATGAGCTCCGCGAACTTCTTCACCAGGCCGTCATCTGTAGAACCAAAGATGATGTCGTCGACATAGACCTGTACAACCAGTGTATGACCATTCTCTTTTAACAAGAAAAGGGTTTTGTCTACTTCTCCTCTAATGTATCCATGTTCAATCAAAAATTGAGACAAGACTGAGTAGGCTATTAATAGCCTAATAGCTTCAAGCCGAGCAATTGGAGCAAATGTTTCATCGTAGTCGATGCCTTCCTGTTGATTGTATCCCTTCACAACAAGCCTTGCTTTGTTTTTGATCACATTTCCTTCGTCATCCAGCTTGTTCCTGAACACCCGTCGCGTTCCAATCATTGTTCTTCCCTTGGGCCTTGGGACCAAATGCCAAACTCTGCTGCGCTCAAACTGATGAAGTTCTTATTGCATGGCATTGATCCAATCCGAGTCTTTCAATGCTTGTTGAATGTTCTTGGGCTCTACCAACGAGATGAAAGCATTGAAGCAAATAAATTCAGGGAAGATCTGGTCTGAACACCCTTTGAAAAGTCAGAAAGGATGTTGGTGATAGGGTGAGCGCTCTTTTGCTAATAATTCATGATTTGTAGCTCAGAGAGTTTGCCAACACGCATCTTCACTTGAGTATTTTGCTTTTCAATTGAATCCCTTATTCAATCCAAATCCCTAAACAACAACAGCAACAATCAATCCAAATTCAATCCTAATCCCTAAACAACAGCAACAATTTAAACAATAACAATCAATTCGAATCCCTTATTTCATCAATGTAACAATTCATTAATTCATTTCTATCGAATTCAATCCAAAATTACACTAAATAATATCGACAGTAAAATTCAATCCAAAATTTTATCAATTATAATCCAACTAAATTCAAACCCTAAATCGAAATCAAATTAATTGAACTTACTTAGATGAAATCCAAGGGATCAGAGGCGGAGGCCCGAGGCTAGACGGAGGAGCACGAGGCTGGTGGCGGTGTCAACATGAGGTTGGACGGAGGCGGAGGAGGCTAGCGGCGGCCGTGTGAGGCTGAAAGAGGCGGCGCGAGGCTTGAGGAGACGGTGCACGAGGCTGGAAGAGGCGGCCGCGCGAGGCTGAAGGAGACGGTGCGCGAGGCTGGAGGAGGTGGCCGCGCGAGATAGTGCTGGTAGCGTGTGAGAGAGCTAGCGAAGATTTGCCGGCAAGGGTTGAGCCGTGAGGGCGAGAGAGGGAAGGAGGCGAGAGGAGGACGACAGATAGAAGGAGGCATTTGGAGGGCTAGGGTTCCAACCGAGAGAGAAGGTGACGGCGTGCGAGAAAGGCGGCGGAGGTTCACCGGTGAGGGTTAAGGCCGTGAGGGCGAGAGAGGGGAGGAGGCGGAGGGAGGGCGAGAGAAAGAAGGAGGCGGTTGGAGGGCTAGGGTTCCGACCGAGAGAGAAAGCGGCGCCGGCGAGGGAAAGGATGGCAGAGACGGATGCGGCGGAGGGAGTTTGACAGAGATAAGGAGCCAAAGGGAGTTCGAGAGAGATAGTAAATGAATGGGAAGAATCTACATATGCTTCTTTATGTTGGGGTTAGTGACCACATGCTTGCTACTTACCGATCACGTGGTCGCTATACGGGGTCGACCTAGTGGCTGCTATCTCAAATTTTCATATGTGCCGCTATATTTTCATATTTCCCCCCATTTTTCCCAGATTTCCTCCCATATATTTTGTTTTGGCGATTTGGTCGCTTATTGGCGAACATATGGTTGCCATTCCTAAAAAAAATGAATTTGGAGCTACAAAATTCAAATTTCGATATAAAATTTCGGATTGTGACCAGATGGTCGCCAATTAGTAACCAAATGGCTGCCGCCAGCATCGGTAGTGAAGCAAACTCAATTGGACGGGTCGGTACTGAAAGACTGTTCTTTGTTAACGAGGTCTCTACCGACCCAACTAGGTCGGTAACAACACACTTTGCCTTGTTAATGACACACTACGAGGTGACCAAAATTTAATTATGTGACCAAACTCAATTGTGAAAAAACAAAAAACTTCATTGCTGGCGGACAACCAAGTTACAAACAACTTCATTATAGCTTACTAACAACACTTGCTTCTTGTAAAGCAAAAACATCAACAAATGACTTACTGAATTACAAAATGACAAACATCAATTATTTTTAAGAATCAATTGCCCTAATCTCAACACCTTTGAGCACGTGAAGCTACACAACCATTTTGATGGCCTAATTGCGATCTGTGATGTCATTGTCGATTAAGAAAAAACAGCAAAACCCCGATGGTGCTCCCCCGCCAGATGACCTCTAATCAGCTATCCCTACTCTTAATGCGCAATTTCGTCTTGTGCTACATTCCGTTCTTCTCTCCCTATCTCCACGCACGTGCACAATTGAGAAGTGGATGAGTTCTGGAGCAAAGGCGATCGTGCACCTGGACGCACTCTCCTTTAAGCCATTGATCAGATGAATTGGAGATGGAAGGTTTAGGTGAGGGTTCGATGTTGGAATTTGAGATGAAGATGGAAGATAAATGTGAGGGTTTGATGTTGGAAATGGATAACCACTTGTGATATGCATGCATGACTCTTGTCATCAGAATAGTACATGTTAATAGTGTCATCAGAATAGTGTCATTCGAACAGTATTAGCATAATAGTATTATCAGCATGGTAAAAGACAATAGTGAATTGGAATAGTAAATGATAATAGTGTTATTAGAAAAGTCTATGACAATGTAATAGTAGTATCCTAATTACATATCTTTCTCATCTGTATCCGTCTCACTCTCAACCTCCCCCTCAGATGTTTCACTAGACGTCTCTACTTGTTCCTCAATGACATGATCCTCTCCGTTTGGGTCATTTAGGACCAAGTGGATTATTATCATGTGTGTCATCGATAACTCGTGGAGGAGAAGAATCATGTTGAAATGCCTCTACAATGGCAACCCCCCATGAACCACTCTCATTAGGGTCTACGTACCTTCATCGGGCCACACACATGACTTCACTTTACAGACCGCTATCCGTTAAGCATCTGCTCGCCTCATCTTTGGGTAATCTAGGAAATAAAATTGAGTGACTTGATGTGCTAAGGTGTAACAGTCTTTTGTTCTCAACATTTTATGTCTATGAACATTGCCAAGCTTTAGGTGAGGGCGAATGCGTGTTCCTCCACGACTTCTAGTGTCAAACCATGAACAATTGAAGACAATCGGACGCTTGACGGTTGGAGATATGTAATTCAGCTCAATTATTTCATGTAGCACACCATAGAAGTCATCCTCGTCAATGTTGAAGCTTTGTCCTAGAAAACAAACTCCACTACTGTTAATAGCCCTAGTTGATCTGTGTGCCTTGTGGAATCGATAACCGTTCACAAAATAACCAAGATATGTCTTCACTTTTTTAGAGGGTCCACGAGCTAGTGTTACAATGTTAGGATCTGTAATTGCCGAACTATCAGTCTGCATATGGATCAAGGAACCAATTAACATTTTAGAAAATTTTCAAATTAAACTGAAATTAATTTAGGAAATCCTTACATGGGAGTAGAACCAGAGGCAAAAGTGTCTTTCGAAAATCTTTTGCTCTTCAGCTTCGTTTATTGTTGGATTTGACGGTCGCACGAAGTTTGCCAAATAGTATCTACCAAAGAGTACTTGAGTCAAGTACTATTATTAAGCACCTACTTTATTCAAATCAACATATATAATCAATTATTGGAGATTATAGACACTTACTTAATATAGGGTTCCACTTTGACGCAGTTCATGTGTATGTAAGTTTGGATCACATGAAATTTATCATTTGTGAGGACACAACCACTTGATTTGCTACCCAAGGTTCAACCAGTTGTTGTGAAAGTAGAAAAATCGCCAAGATCAACTCTAACTAGAAGTGTTCAACTGACGTTGTGGGAGACATCCATATGATTACTCACGACATACGAGTTAAAATAATACGAGCAAAATGTGGATGTCTCCTGAACAAGATAAGCACTACAATTGAGCCCTCAACGTTGGCTTTATTGCCAACTGTGCCCTTCAAACTTTTTAGGAACCTACAATGTATATCGAAGACCATGTGTTATACGTACAAGCTAGATAAAATGAAAGTGAAACTATACAATATATAATTGTACATATTGTACCTTTCTTTTGGCTACATCCATCTATAATTGACTGGGCCACAAAACGCGGGGGGGGTGGGGGGGTGGGGTTATGCTCCAGCTTGCACAAAATTATTATTGGTATTTCTTTGTGCAAATGCATAACCACCTCAGGCTTAAGCTCGAACACGTCAGGTCCCTAAAGAACGCACTTAGCTAAGCAATAGGCTCCCAAACTTTGTCATCAATAAATACTCGAAAAGCAATAAGCATCAACCTTTGCATGAACACATGACAATCATGGATTTCTATCCTAAAAAAGTCTAAGCTTGTGCAAGTCAATGTAGTGGCTCAAGTTTGACACATAGGCATCCGGGAATTTTACGGATCTCAACCACTCCAGAAGTACTTATTTTTCATGACGATCTAGTGCATAGCAATCCTTGGGTACCTATAGTCCTCCTCATCGGGTTCCAACTCTAGATGCTTGCACACTTCTTTTAGATCCTTTATGGCCGACCACTTATCTTTCGACATCATCGGAACATCGAGAATGGTGAAGAAAACATTATCGAAGACTTTCTTTTCAATGTGCATGACATCTTAATTATGTCGTACCAACAGATTGGGCCAGTAAGGTAGGTCCTAGAAAATGTTTTTCTTCTTTAAACCCAAACCTCTAATGATCGTCTTATTATGCTCCTTGGTTCCCGCTTCAACTATCTTCATCAACCCCATACTGTTACTCTGTTCTAATATCTCGTATCTGTCACGGAGTATCAGGGGAGCACGATGTTCCCTTCTCCCTTCTTAAAATCGGCCTTATTGTTTCGGAAGCGATGATCATGTTCTATAAACCATCTATGACAATTGAAACAACACATTTTGTGTCCATGTGCTAGATAAAATGCATCGGTATCTTCCATGCAATAAGGACACGCGTATTTTCCAGAATTGCTCCAACCTACGCAAGCATATATTTGGTACAACGCATTAAATTTCACGATTCATATATGCATGATTATATATAATATTTTCAAATTAATTAAGCATATGTACAACAACATACCTGACAACATCGAATATGTCGGGAAGTCTCTAATGGTCCATATTACAGCTGCACGCAAGACAAAATTCAGCTTCCTCCTAGAACCGTATGTAGCTCGGCTATCAACGGTTGCAAGTACACATCCAACTTTTGCTTTAGACGCTTCGGTCCAGGTACATTAACCATAAAAAACATAACCTCTTCTCGCATACACATCGACGATGGAAGGTTGTAGGGTATCAGAATCATAGGTCAACATGAGTATTGGCGCCTAGACGCGCCGAACGGATTGAAACCATTCGTGCACAAGCCTAGTCTCACATTTCGTGTTTCTATTGCAAAATCTGGCCACACAGCATTGAAGTGCCTCCATGCCACTGCATTTGACTAATGTCTCATCACCCTATCTTGTACGTGCTCTACACGCCATCTCATGAGTTCAGCAGCCACCACTGATGCGTACAACCTCTGGAACTGTTGGATCGTAAGTCTGTTAGTGAAGGCGTCCTTAACTGGGTTAAGGACGTCCTTAGGTGCAGCGGAAATTAGACTTAACAGGAAACGCAATGAGATAATGGACACGAGTATTTATAGAGGAACCCCACTAAGACCAACTAGTCTTATGGGTAAACCTCTACCTCCGCTTGGAGGATTTTCAATAGCCGTCCTTATCTTATTAAGAGAGAGTCCTTACAGCTTAGGCGAGTCGTTACACTTCTCTGAGCTAAGCGTCCGTCCTTAGCCTCACTAGTAACACTCCTTCCACCTAACAAAGTAACCTAACTCTCTTAGCTATAAGGAAGCTATCACACACGTCTCTCACAGTTCGTTGTGAGAGACAAACTACAACTCTAACTATTTTGTGGTTTGATTTGGATTTGATGTGGTTGGACTTTCTTTCTCTTGCTTCAAGCTCACTTGATCTTCTTGATCTTCGTTCGTGTTCTTGAATGCTTCGGGAGAGCTTGAGAGAAAGTCTTCAAAGTCCACACCGCTATGCATACCCTTGGGGGGTATTTATAGCGGAAGTGGTTCTTGTCCTCTAGCGTCCTATGAGGCTTTGCAGGATCCTTGATCTTTCATCAACGGTGCGATGAGCCTCTTGAGGAAGTCAACTCTGTTGATGCTTGGGAAGCCTCCGCGTGGATAGGGGACCATCGCTGGGAAAGCGACATCTTTGGAGTTGTCTACACGTGCCCAGACAAGGGAAGCTTCCTTCTGAGGACTACGGCCGAACGTGATGTAATCATGTTGGGGCGGCCTTGATTTGAATTTGAACTTCGTCCGTATTTTGGCGCGCGTCCCTTCTTGATGAGGACGCCGTCCTATCTGCGCAGGGACTTCGCCAATTACGTTCAGTTCTGGAAGTTCTGATGACGTGCGTCCCTACAGCTTAGGGACTGTCGTTCACTTGTTGTCCTTTTCGCTCATTTGCGTCCAATGGACTTACCTGAGATCAACACTCGGACAACTTATTAAATACATTTGAGTTTGTCATTATCAAAACAAGGGACGATCATTATTGGTTTAGATATTAATGACTAGCGTCCTTAATATCGTTCCAACAGCAACCGTGGAGTTAATTAAGCATATGTCGGGAAGTTAGTGATAGAATATAATATTTCGGGAGTTAAGCATATGTCGTGGAGTTATTATATATAATATTTTCAATTTAATTAAGCATATGTACAACAACATATCTGTCAACATCGAACATGTTAGGAAGTCAATGATAGTTCATATTACAGCTGCTCATAAGACAAAATTCTACTTCCTCCAAGAATCATATGTGTACACCATATTAAGCCACTAATTCTTCAGCTTGGTAATCAACAGCCGCAAGTAGACATCCAACTTTTGCTTCCGACTCTTCGGTCCAGGTACAATATTCGTCAAAAACATAACCTCTTCTCGCATACACATCGACGGCGGAAGGTTGTAGGGTGTCAGACTCATAGGCCAACATGAGTATTGGCGCCCGGACGCCTCAAACGGATTGAAACTATACGTGCACAAGCCTAGTCTCACATTTTGTGTTTATGCTGCAAAATCTGGACACACAGCATTGAAGTGCCTCCATGCCTCTACATTTGACTAATTTCTCATCACCCTATCTTGTACGTGCTTTGCATGCCATCTCATTTGTTTGGCAGCCACCACCGATGCATACAACCTCTACAACCGTGGAGTTATTGGCAAGTAAAACATACGAGAATAGGAAATGAGCTTTGACTTGCCTCGCCTTCATCTAGGATAGTCACGTATCTTGCAAGCCGCGTATTCTGCATCTGCACCTCAAAATATCATGCAAGAGTTTGGGCAATAGTCGATGGCCTCGTACAGAAGACCGAGACCCTTAACCAGTTTTTTAATCTCGTAAAATGTGGTTGGTAATGTCATCTCTGGGTGAGAAACGCGTCTGCAGAAATCCGAGGTCATGTCGTGTCCATGCTCCGTCATCCTTAGCTTTGACTTTAGGCTAAGTAGCTTAGTCGCCACCTCCGACTAAGTGATATCACATCCAAGCCATAACGGCCTAGTATCGGCCGACAGCATGTCGTACATACGTTGTGCATCAGGATTGGGTGCTTCATTATAATATTGCCCCCTACTCATGCCTTATATCCTCATTCTACACAAGATCCTCAGCAGTGTAATGACTTCGGGCATTAAAACCATCATATATCATGTGTTCCATTCGATTATCATTCTCACATACTGGTGGTGCTGGATCAGTACTACTACAACCTTCATGCTGTCTAGACTCGGCCAACAATGCAACGAACATTTCATCGGTCTCCCCGTGCGAAACCCAATGGTAATAGTTAGGGACAAAACCATCCTTAACTAGGTGATAATGCACATCATCTACAGAAATCAGTTTCTCATTCTTGCACCTATGACACGGACATCTCAATTCGTATGGGTCATAGGTCGGCATAGATTTGTCGAAGTCGATAAATTGCTTAACGCCAACTAAAAACTCGTTGTTAAAAAAACCATCTATATTACGCAAATACATCCGTATATGCATTTTTTCTTCTTGCAATCCATTATAAGACTATAATTAATTTAATTCGGATACATAAAATCCTAGTTTTGGCGACCATATGGCCGCTAATTGGCGACCATATGGATGCTAATTAGAGACCATATGGTCGCTACCTTATATGGTCTCTAACTAGAGTCCATATGGTCGCCACACAGTATATGTAAACAAAAACTTTCTTCAACCAATTGCTATGCTATATGAAGTTAACACTTACATAACACACTATCTTATAATTGTATAAACAAAAACTTCCTACCAACAATATAATGACGAAATGATATAGAGAGAATAAGTTTTAAATACATACCTTTAATAAAGTTGTCGGTAAAAATTGACGGAATTCCTTCCTAGAATCAATTCAGTTTTGTGAATGATTGTGTTCTTTCTTTTGTGATTTTTTTTGGAGAGAGCTATGTATGAGGTTATGTGAAGGTGGCGGAATGAGAGTGAAGATTTTACAAACCTAGGTATATATGCTGAAATGGCGGCAATAAGACCAATTATTGTTTTTAGCGACCATGTGGTCGCCCAAAACGCGGTATATTACCCGCCAAAATTGATGTTGCCCGCCAAAACATCTGACCCATGTCAGCGACCACATGATTGTTTGTGTGTTGGGGACCATATGGTCGCTGACATGGGTTTCGTGAATCGCAACCATATGGTCGCTGATGTTTGGCGGGCAAATTGCCCGAGCATTTATTGCGACCATATAGGGTTGGCAACCACATGGACGCCACTATTAGTGACCACTCGGTCTCTTATTTGGTTTTATTTTTTTCCCCATTTTGACGTCCGATCCACATTAGCGACCATTAGCGCCTATATGGTCGCTAAATCAACGGAATGGTGTTGTGCTTGTTCTCCAACTTCTTCATCCATTTGTGCAAGATTGTTATCACATGCTCTCTAAATGTATAATCTGACCTCAAACTCCATCTCCCCATAGTTGATTCAGTGACTACGACTTGGAACATACTATGTAAGTTATGATACTTAAAAAACAAGGTGAGCTCCGACCAAGGCTCGTGGAAATGCCAACTTGTAGGCTATCTTGCATATTCTCTCGTGAATCTCAAACGATCCAATGTATCGGAGTAACTTCCCCTACACTCGAATATCCCAACCTTGTGAGTATGTGACACTCTTAACAATACTTACGCTCCTACCAGAACTCAAGTGGTCGTTGCATCTTGTTTGCGTAGGAATTCAACGATTTTATGCAGCCAAATATGCACTCTCGAATTAAGCCACCTTTCCCACAGTCTCCTGAATAACTTAAGACCTCCCCCTACAACATTTGATGGATCATCCCAGCATAGTAATGGCATGCATCTCCGCCCGCACAAGATCTCCTACAATGAAATCTCTTATTATAGGCAACTACAACTCCACTAACTTCAAGTAATATGACCAGTTTCTCCCACGCTTCAACTTAGATGATCTACCCAATCATCAACTTATGTCAGCTGACCTGTAATAACCACTATTTCTATTAAAATCCCGGATAATTTTTAATAATTTAAATATTTATTTAAAATAACAAGATTATTCTTTATTATGATTTTTTATAATAATAATTATAATAATAATAATTTTGGTTAAAATTTAACCTGATAGCATATACAAATTTATGTAATTAAATATAAACAATATTATGATTTAATTTCCATTAACGTAAGACTTTAATAAAAAAAGCTGAAGGAGTTGGATGGAGAATAAAAATGCTAGAGATGGGACTCAAACCCTCGACCTCTTGCATTCTCTAACACCCAACACCCAACACTCCTTCCTTTCCTATATGCTATCAAAACCGTCTTGTCATCAAAGGAAAACTGTATGTTTTATCCTCTTTTTTAAGAGCTTGCAAGAAAGCCTTCCATAGTGAACATTTATTTAACGTAAAACCAATCCTTCATCCCCCACCTCTTCTCTTCTCCAATCCTCCTCCACATTCACCTCCTCTACACCCAATCAAACTCCATGCACCACAATGATTGGATCAAATGGTTTATGGAAAGGGAAGACGTCTATTTATTTTGGAGGGTTCATCACTTTCCCAAAAAATCGATCGAAATTCAGTTAGAGTTTGTTTCGATCTGATTGAATAAAGTATTGAGATATTTTCGATTTGATTTTATCGAATTCTTATCTTCTCCTCTCGTTGATAGGAATTATAGAAGGATTTGTTATACTCTTAACAAGTAACATATATGTCTGTTGGAGATAGAATTTCGAAGAGGCAAGAGGCGGAGGTGGCGACGAGGAGGAGGAGGTGACAACGAGGAGAAGGGAGGAGACAAAATGAATTTGGAGGCTGGAGAGTGAAGGTGGAATGAATGTGATGTTGCTGGGTTCTCACTTCCCCACTTCTCCTTAATGATCCCTTATAAATGTGATTTTTTTATTAAAAAACCACCGGTTTAAACCTAGAAAAAAAACCGTATCTGAATTTTTCACGAATTTTAAACCGAAAATCGAGTCGACTAAATTAAGTTCTGCTTGTGTTCGGCCCAACCGGATGGTTCAAACCGAGAAATGAACATCCATAGTAGAATATGAAAGGTGGAGTATTGTTGCACATTGCAATGACTCAATCAAACCGTCTTGCCTAAAATTACAAATTACCATGGCTTTTCTTTTCACATGCCCAAAAGCAAAATTTTAAACGATAAAATTTTATAAAAAACAATAATAAATAGGAATTTTTTTCCAAATATCACAACCTTTCATACGGATGCGCACTCTATCTCGACCTTTCCAAATTCCACACAATATCCTATACTTTGGGGATAGTTGCGCACTCTACCCTCGAAGTGTCCACACTAATATTGAATTAGCCCCTCATCTTTTCGTTTTGTGACAAAAAGGTCTAATCCATATATGTACAATTTTCTTTTCATTTATAACTTAGTGTTATAGGTTTAATTTTCTCACTAGTGTAAAACCCCGTACCTTGTACGGGATTTAGTATAGTTTAGTGTGAATTCTCCGTATATTTAAGTTATGATGTATAAATTCATACATACTTTATACTATCCCATAAATCTACATATTCTATTTACATAACCAAAAAAAATAGTCTATTTATATAATAGAACAAATATTTTGTGAAAAGGTTTTATTTTGTATGTTACAAACTTATAATGTATATTGAGATTCCTAATAAGAAGTCTAAAAAACACCTATGGCAATCTTAAACTCCTCAAAATCACACTTGGTTTTATGTCTCTCCTCCAGGTCCATGCTCCTTTCTTTTTTGTTTGAGGTCCATGCTCTTTTCTTCTTCCAGCTGCACAGACAAAGAAAGGCAGAATAACTACATAATACCCAACTATTATATAGCAGTAACCGAAAATTTGGAAACAACTAATCATCAAAAATCCAAAAAAGTATTTTCCTATAGCATCTCAGTTAATGATAATTATCTATTACTGTTCGGTTCACATCTTCAAATTTATGGTAATACCCATCAAAGGCGAAGCATCAGTACTACAACATGAAGTACAACAACTTAACAAATGAGCATGCAAACACATAAAAACGACGTAAGAAAACTAGCCAGACCTCTACATTTCACCAAATTAAAACTGGCATCTGTAGAAGATTTAATTATGCTTGAATTTATCACCAAAAACGAATTTGAGAAAAGCAACATCTAATCCAATGGTGCATAATAGCAAGTGATGTGTCAAGGACCGAGCCACATCATAGTTCATGGACCGATGCTAACCAAGACGAGCCGCCACCCGCCCAACCGTCCACGCTTGGCCCCATCACATGCCATAGGGCTAGGCTCCTACAAGAAGCGCTCCATGTGGGCCGCCCAACGTTGGATGCTCCCATAAGTCAAGTGCAAGTTGGCCCATTCATGCTCCTACAAACTCATGGGCCAAGTCCACTTGAAACGGGCCACATCCACAAAAGCCCATCAAGATCAATTAGCCAAGATCCACCTTCATGTTTAAATGACGTGCATTTGCGTCCAAGCAATATACTTGGAGCGCAAGGTTTCCATTTCGGTATTAAAGACACACCTTGGGCCGCAAGCAACAACGACATCAATGCGTTGCCATCAAATAGCCCACATTGAAGACGCTTGACTTGGAAGGCAAGCATATACCTTGGCGGGTAAGGCACTCCACTGCCTCATTAACTCTTCCTTGGGCTCCAAGCACGCCTCCCCTATATTTGCCTATAAGAGGGGCGCTAGGCCTCTCATTTTGTTAGATTTGATTTTGATAAAAAGCTTGAGCTTAAGAGGACTTCTTCCCTTAGGCTTGGGCTCGAGTTTTGGTTTCAACCGAACTCTCCCCTCGTGACTAATATCGAGGGCTGGCTTGGATCGATTAGGGTGCGTCATATCCCTAATCGATTACAATCCTTGGTTGTTCTAGCTTGGTGCGTCATATCCAAGCTCGTTCAATCACTTATCCTTTCTTTTTTCGTCAATAAAATACAAAACCGATTGTTTTACCTTGAGTAAGCGCCAATCATCATTCTACCCCAAACCGTCCATATCAAATACACAATCAACATTCGTTTCGAGTCTGTTGGAACTCCTTCGAACCAGATTCAAGTTGATCCTAAGGCTGCGTCTATGAGCAAGGCCAAATGACAAATTAGAACATTAAAAAAAAAACCAACTCAGAATTAAAGAGAGATATGTAGCTAAGCCAAAACAATAGCACCAAGTGTAGTAGCAAATTCACAAGATTACACAACCTTCTAAAACAAACCCATAAGCTAAAACAATAGATAATCAAAATCAAATATCTTAACCCTACTATTATCATGCTTCTTGGTTCAAGCTTTTTATCAAACACCGTCGGGGTGATTAAAACCCCAATAATTAGTGCAAAATAACTCAAATTTACGAAACAAAACCAACACATAAGACTCCAGAACGTTTGCAATGTCATATAACCTCCATACTTTTGCTGCAGAATGATCTTCTACAAGGAAAGTAAGTCACTGGCCAAAATTTATATAGTATTTCAGTTATAATACAAGGAAAAGCAATCATTTCTTACTTCTCATTATAGTTGATCTATGACCATCACCAAGAAGCAACTTTGCAGCATCATCCAAAGAGATCAGCTCAGCTTGCTTTTATCATCAATGAATAAGAAAATCTAAAAAAGATGAAAGGAAGGCAATTGAGAACATGTCTGCAAATGTGACTTACATCAGTGCAAAGGAAGAGCTTAACAAAGTTTTGGGTTAGGAGTCCAAGGGACTTCTCCCTTCTGTTCTCTGCCAAAACAACGCAGAAAGTCAAAAACTACAAACCAACACTTCGAGCAATGAAAATATTTGCTTAAGACCAGGAACAACATTACAAGACAAAAATTGGTACCATTTTATGATGATGCTGACGAGTCCGGTTGGCTGCATGTGTTGGCAGATTGCTAGCTGCCTAAAGGACATGAAGTCTCATTTCCAATATGAGGCAATTCATCATCCTCACCATAACTCAAACCTTGAGCCTGAGATGAGAAAACACAAGGCTTTTAGATACTACAATTTCCATCCCATTCATGTTTCAGATCATGTATTTAACACATCAAAAAATTGATGTATGCCAAGAAAGGTGAGAGGGTCAATGAAAGCAAGAGTTTACAGTCAACATTGCAAACTCATAGCCAAAGATCCAATTTCACAATTCAGAATCAGTCCATGATTTTTACCTTCAGATCTTCAATAGTCTTGGGAATCGCCTGAAACCCTTGCCATGTATACTGATTTTTTTCTTTCCTTGCTCATTTTTTTGTCAATTGAGTGTCTTTTGTCCTGGATGCACGAAAGCATGCCTAAGGCAAATACAACACTATAGCTTCAATCTGACTTTGATTTTTAGATAGGAAAAAAGCACTGAATGTTACAGATTTCAATACCAAATTAAACCTACAGTCTTCACATTGACATTTAATCAAACACTTTTAAGGCAATTGCAACTGAGCATGATTTCTATACTTCATAAACATCAATTTAGTGCACATCTCACAAAGAAAAGATGATGAAGCAAGCGAAAAATCTCAATTGCTGTAAACATACCTCGTCGACATCGACCATAGAGGTGGAAACCAATTGAACATGAACGTAAATTAGAAGTGAGGGCAACACAATTGAAGATGACATGTACATGTAGGCAACATGCGGAATTGCAGGCGAGGTATGGATGGACAATGACTAGGCGACAAACGGAGAAGAGAACGACCGGGGCTTACGGGCACAGGCAGAGTGAAGACAACCTGTAGGTGCAGGCTGCAAGCACTCAGTTGATGAACAATTGAACCCAAACAGGCAATTTCTATGACCAATTCCACCCAATTACTCCTCCCCTAATTGACAATCAGGTTGCAACTGCAAATAATAAATAAAGATTCGTAGAGCAGTTTTCAAGCAGTAGGACATGCAAATTGCGGTTTAGCAGTTGAAGCTCAATAAAAGCAAAAAACTGAGAAAATGGAAACCATGGTTCTTTAATTTAAGTGGGCTAGATGTTATGCAGAGAGAAAGCCACATGGTGCAATATTTTGAACAAACATTGCTATCCAATTAATATATAAGGAGATTTATAAAAAAATAAAATAATAAATATGCTAACTGCAGTGTAGGATCTTAATACTATAGTATAGAGCCCATAAAGACTCTTTGATAAAAGTATAGATGTGGTGGGGAAGAAGAAAAAATAGTACTCGGGCCACAAGCATGAACAATGGTGCATAATGAGTTTTTGACCCATGCAAGAATAAAATTCACAGAGCCAACAACCTCTTGGATATCAACGAGCCGACCCAACACATCTTGCAATGGTGGCATAATATGGTTGCATAATCATATTAAAATCGAACTTATTGCCTTGCATTGTACTAAATGTTGTATTTTAACATCTTGCTGAGGGCAAGGGTGAATGGCTATTTAAAAAGGGGCAGGTTTCACCAAAGAGCCAACAACCTCTTGGATATCAGCGAGCTGACCCAACACATCCTGCAATGGCATGATGCAGACAACATTGATTCTGGGATCTTCGCAATGAGGCATTCGGAGTTTTTGGACCAATCTAATAATGTGGGCAATGATTGACGGGCAGAGTCGACTTGGGTGAGGAAGAAAGAAAATCGACCATAAAACTCTTGAGAATGAAGTTCAATCACTTCATTCTTACTTCACCTAATAATGAGGTAAAAGAGCAAGTGAAGGACATGGCAAAGGAGTTTCTTGTACCCGGAGAATCATGTAGAGTGCTTTTAGCTATAGTTATGTGTTGAAACAACACAACACTTCAGTCTCTGATGGTAGAATTGTGTAAAATGTTTGATTTTGGACTTTAGCACATGTGGTCCTATTGTGAGTTTGAATTTGATGTTAGATGCTTGACATATGTTTGTGCATTAGTTTCTGAAAGTGTATTGCTAGGTTCAAAAAGTGCAGTGCAATTATAAGAAAAGTGCGATGCTTTTTTTGGTAACTTGCAAAGTTTTGTAATCTTCAAAGGTGCTTCGAAACTAATAAAAGGGCTTTTGAAACTCTAACGAGTGCATTTGTACATGTTAAAAAAATATACAAAGTAATAACTATTGGCTTGACACTTAGGGACGCCTAGAAGTCATGATCTGTCTTGGTTCAACACCTAGAATGTCAAGGCTGGCCATGCCTTGATGTGGCTTATCATGGCTCGCCATGGCACGACGTCTAAACGTAACCTGGAAATATTAAAAGTGCAGTCAAAACATACAAAAGTGCACTATTAACTATTAAAAAATATATGTGTAAGTTAAGAAAAAATCAGACTACATAAAAAGTGCAGTTGCAACGTTCAAAAGTGCACTATTAACTAGTAAAAAGTGTATTGCTAGATAATAACAGGTTATTTTGTAAACTTATAAAAGTGTATTATTAACTGATATGTTACACGCCTAAGTATGAATGAGCTGTATAAATGAGTTGTGCTCATTGTGTTTGTTAGGCTGTAACAGAATTCATTTTCAGTTGGTGTTGCTTGTGATAAAAGGCTCTCTTGATGTAACAGATTGTTCATCCAGAAAATAGTAAAGTCTTCTACCAATTCTTCCTCTATTCTTCTCTTCCGAATCCCTTTCTTCTTCTTCTATCTCTAATTCCTACTTTATTCTTGTTCTCGGCTTGTTCTTGTTACAAATTGTAATAATTTGGTATCAGAGGCTATAGATCTAGCAATGGCAGATGGAACTCGATTCAAGGTGGTTGAGAATCAAGTTCAACAACTTCAGCAATTCGTAGAGACAACCAAGGCTTTCATGGACGAGGTGCGATCAAAGGAAGATAAGGTTCAGAAATCGATCATGAGACGAAACAGCAGATTTTGGATCTTAGGAAGGATTTGGCGTCAATGATCCAGGGTTTGGTGTCTCAACAGAGGTTGCCGGTGCAAAATTCCGATGCCGATCAGAATGTCGAAGCTCGAGAAAGGGGAATTTTAGCTTCTGGTGGAGCTCCGTTGCCTGGAATGGAGGCTCGTGCGAAGGAAGCTTCTCAGATCGTGTCTAGACCTGTGAATCTTGATGGACAAAAGAGTTCTGGTCAAGCTGTTAGAATTGATGAGCCGGTGGCAAGGCCGGGGCACTTTGCTTCTTCCAAGAATGTAGGTGTGGATCAGAAATCGCATGGTTTGGAGGATAATGGCTCGAATTGGAACCAAGAATTCAGAGGTGGCAGGTTTCCAAAAGTGGATTTTCTAGTTTTTGATGGAAACAAGCCAAGAAGCTGGATTCGAAAATGTGAGAAGTTCTTTGCCATTTTTGCAATTCAAGAAGCTCAATGAGTTGAATTTGCGGCGATGTATGTTAATGGCAGGGTGGATGTTTGGTTGCAAGGATTCTTGATGCAGAGATCAAAGGTGCCTTGGGAAGAATTCAAGGAGGCTGTATGTGCACGTTTTGGTGATCGCCAGGGAGCAGACATTGTTGAGGATTTCAATAAACTTCAACAAACTGGCAATTTGGAGGATTATAATGAGAAGTTTGAAGACCTGCGTGCAAGTATGCTTGGATTCAATTCTCATTTACCTGAATCCTATTTTGTTTCCAGCTACATTAGTGGTTTGCGTGGTGAGATTAAGGCATTAGTGAAATTAAATTGGCCTGCTACTTTGGTTGAGGCTTTTGATCTAGCAAGTTGCATAATGAGGCCGTTGTGGAGATTCTTAAGATTAGTGAATGGAAGGTGAGCAATTATTCTGGCAATTTCACCAAGTCTTGCAGCTTTGAACCCAAGATTGACAAGAAGACTCTCAGTTCAACAGTGTTGCCTTCTGCCACTTCAGGTATGAAGAATTTGAGTTCTACTGGTAGTACTTCTGTTCCTGATAATAGGGAGGCTAGAAGAATTGTTGGTTTATGCTATAAATGTGGTGATAAGTACTTCCTTGGTCATAGATGTAAACCTCAATCTCTACATAGTTTACTAACTGCAGAGGTTGGAGATGTGGCTTCTGTTGAACAGGAAGAGGGTGATGGTCATTTGAATGATGAGTTGAATGATAAAGAAGAGGCAAATCCAGAGGTTGTTGGATCGTTAGTACAGAGGGACGTCCTTTACTTTGGTAAAGGCGTCCCTACGAGGAGTAGGGGCGTCCTCGAGTAATGCAGCGGAAATAAAGTACTAAACAGATAATAGATGAACGCAGTGAATTATAGAGGAACCACTCAAGACCAAGTAGTCCTTGAGTGTAAACCTCTACCTCCTTGGAGGATTTTTGAATAGTTCTTTCCTTTCTATTGAACGTTCTTACAGTTGTACTGGCGAGCCTTTACAGTTCTCTGACACTTAGCTTTTCCCTAAGTTCACTTGTAAAGAACTCCTTTAAGCCTACAACTTAAGCTAGTTCAATCTACTAAAGGACTCTATTCCTACGTTCTGCAGTTCTTCGCAGAACTCTCTCTCTCTTTTTAGGTTTTTCTGTTTACAAACTGTTTTTGTGATTTGGTTACAAGTCTCACTCGATCTAACACAAGTTCTAGCACTGTTCTTGAGTTCTTGAGTTAGTTCTTCGTGTTCTTGAGTGAGTCGCTTTCCTTTGATTCTCTCTGAATATTCTCTGAAAGCGTTAACGTCACAATAAATGCCTTGGGCTATTTATAGGACTTGGGGAAGGGAGTCTTTTCTCTGGGACGATCATGCCCTTCATGGACGTGGCTACAGGATCTTCCTCCACGTAGTAGGGCGGTGATGAGGAAGCTTCCTGTATCCAGCTGTGTATGATGAACTCCGCTACAGGATCGGCCGCCACGTGTTGATGTACTCTGCAACAGGATCGTCCGCCACGTAGTGTTGGACTCCGCTACAGGATCGGTCTCCACGTGTCCTTGGATGATCAAACATTTTCGAGTGATGTCATCCTGTCGGCTAGTGAGTAAGGACTCCTTTCTTGCGTTCCTACTTGCTTGGGACTCCGTCCTTGCTCAAGTAGTCTCTAGCTGGTTCTTACTTCTTGTTAGCTAGCGTCCCTAAGCTTATGGGACGCCCATACACACTTGTTGTCCTTTTGGTCACTGGCGTTCCTGAACACTCGGACAACTTTATTAGAATCAAAGTGAGTTTGTCATATCAAAACTAAGGGACAGTTGTGTGGTACACTAACAAGTACGCAAGCGTTCTTGATAGCGTCTCAACAGAGGTGTATGTTCATGCTATTACGGGTAGTAGTCCTCTTACCACCATTAAGATTAGGGGAATTACTAGAGGAAAAGAGTTGACCATCTTGGTAGATAGTGGTGCTACACACAGTTTTGTGGATCCGAGATTGATTAAGTAAGTAGGATTTGAGTGTGTAGTGGCTTCTGGGATGGAAGTGACCGTGGAAAGTGGTGAAAAATTGTTTAGCCACAAGGTTTGCAAGGGCTTTAGTTGGTGTATGTAGAATTCTGCTTTTGAATTTGACGTGAGAATTTTGAAATTAGGAGGTTGTGATCTTGTCTTGGGCAGTGATTGGTTAAGAAAGTATAGTCCAGTGGTGTTTGATTTTAGAACTTTAAAGATATCATTCTTGAAGGATGGGAAGCAGGTTGAGTTTTCAGGCATGACAAAGGAGAGTGGTCTTAGAAGTATGAAGGGTACTACTTTGAGTAAGTTGATAAAGAGGAGGGTTCCAATATTAGTTACTCAAGTAGCTCAGTTTTTCTCTGTGGAGAGTAAAGAAGTGATAATTCCAAAAGCCATAGCTGTCATACTTGATGAGTTCCAGGATGTGTTTGAGGAACCAAAGGGTCTTCCACCTGAAAGGGGTAATGAGCATACTATACCTCTTAAGCCAAGGGTCACTCCAGTTTGTGCTCGGCCTTATAGCTACCGTTTTCAACAAAAGAATGAGATTGAAAGACAGGCTAAAGAAATGTTGCAATCAGCTATCATTAGGCCAAGTCAATCTCCTTATGCTTCTTCTACTCTTTTAGTTAAGAAGAAGGATGGAACTTGGCACTTTTGTGTTGATTATAGGCAGTTGAATGAGATTATTGTCAAGGATAAGTTTTCAATTCCTCACATTGAAGAGTTATTGGATGAGCTGCATGGAGCTTGTTGGTTTTCCAAGTTGGATTTGAGAGCTGGATATCATCAAGTCAGAGTGCATGAGATGTATATTCGTAAAACTACCTTTAGGACACATCATGGACACTATGAGTTCAAGGTAATGCCATTTGGCCTTACAAATGCTCCTGCTACATTTCAGGCAATGATGAATACAGTTTTTGCTCAACGTTTGAGGAAGTTTGTTTTAGTATTTTTTTGATGATATTTTGGTGTTTAGTAAGACACTAGATCTGCAGGTGTTACATCTCAAGAAGGTCCTTCAGTTGTTGAGAATGCACCAGCTATTTGCTAAGGCTCTAAATGTTCCTTTGCTCAACCTTCTGTGGAATATTTGGGCCATATAATTTCTAGAAAAGGAGTTGATATTGATCCTAGTAAGGTGGAAGCTATGACATCTTGGCCAGCTCCTAAATCTCTCAAAGGTTTAAGAGGATTCTTAGGATTGACAGGCTATTATAGGCGTTTCATTCATGGATATGGTATGATTGCAAAGGCACTGACTGACTTATTGAAGTTGGATGCATTCAAGTGGTCTTTGGAAGCTGAGGTTGCTTTTCAGAAATTAAAGAAAGCCATGTCAACAGCTCCTGTCTTAAGGCTTCCAGATTTCAATGTTCCTTTTGTGGTGGAGACAGATGCTTGTGATGTTGGTGTTGGAGCAGTTTTGTTGCAACAAGGTCAGCCTATTGCTTATATTAGTCAAGCTATTCAGTCTACACAAAGGCACTTGTCTGCTTATGAGAAAGAGCTCTTGGAAGTATTGTTGGCAATTGAAAAATGGCGCCATTACTTGGAACATGCTCATTTTTTCATAAAAACTGATCATCAATCTCTGAGGCATTTGTTAGATCAGAAATTATCCACTCATTTGCAAAAAAAGGCAACCAGGAAGTTGTTAGGATTATCATATTCCATTTTGTATAAGAAGGGAGTGGAGAATAAGGTGGCTAATGCCTTGTCTAGGAGAGATGAGGAGGTTCAAGCTAGTGTTCATGCCCTGACAATAGTGGAGCCTTGTTGGTTGCAGGAAGTTTTGAAAAGTTATGATGGTGATAGTGAGATTCAACAGCTGTTAAGTTTGGCAGCTATTGTAGAAAATGACAAGTATAACTTGGTCAAGGGTGTGTTGAGATATAAGGGTAGGGTTTATGTGGGAGTTAATACTGAATTGAGAAGAACTCTGGTGCTCTCTTTACATGATTCTCCTGTGGGAGGTCATTCGGGTGTGAATGCTACTTATCAAAGGGTTAAGGCATTGTTTTTCTGGCCTGGAATTAAGAAATTGATTGAAGAGATGGTGCAACATTGTGAGATCTTCCAGAGGAATAAACAGGAGCATCTCAAATCTCCAGGTTTGTTACAACCTCTACCAGTTCCTTTTCAACCTTGGATGCATATTAGTATGGATTTTGTAGAAGGTCTTCCTAAATCTTCAGGGAAAGATTCTAATTTAGTGGTGGTGGATCGTCTCACTAAATTTGCACATTTCATTCCATTGTGTCATCCTTTTACTGCATAAAAGGTGGCTCAGGAATTCATGGTGCACATTTTCAAGTTACATGGTTTACCTTCTTCTATAGTATCTGACAGAGATAAGGTGTTTGTAAGTCATTTTTGGAAGGAATTATTTGCTGATGTTGGCACTAGATTGCGTTTATCCTCTACATATCATCCACAAACAGATGGCCAAACTGAAAGAGTCAATCAATGTCTTGAAGCTTATTTGAGGAGTATGGTGTGTCCCGACTTCCCATCCTCACGCCTCAGAGCCCTCTTCCTCACGCCTCCGTCGCCGCCCACCAGCCTTCCTTCTTTCGCCGCCAACTCCTTGTGAGCCCTCATCCTCGCGCCTCAGTCGCCGCCAGCCACCCTTAGTCCAACTCCTCACGCCGCCAGCCTGCCTGTCGGAAGTCGTCACGCCTCCACTGCCTCCTCCAGGTACACACCTCTCTTTTTAGCTATCTATAACTTCTATGAATTTAGTCGGAAGTCCTGACGATTTACTGGCAGCGGTGGGATCTAGAAGCTCAGTATAACGAGATTTGTGAACTGGTATCTCGTTTTTCAGGTATATATGTAAATTTTTACATGAATTGATTGAATTATGTGGGCTCATTCATGGAATTGTTGTGTCATTTGTAGATTTTAAATACTAATTCTGATTCTGAAGTTGCCAGGCTGATTAGGAGATTTGAATAGTGAGTAGAAAATTGAAATGCTCATTTCATTGTATTGAACTTTTGTAGTGTTCTCATTCGAGTTTGGATTATTGCAATTTTGAAGTTGCCTGGCTGTGTTGGTTAGTTAGGATCTGGTTTTTTAAGTGACAAAATTTTGGTTTACTCACTTTGTTGATTGTATTCTACAATCTTATTTGTGTTTGTGCACTTTGTGTGCAGTTTTCATCTGTCCAAGCTGGGTGCCTGTAGATTTGGTCGTTAGAGAGACTTACAAGAAAGTTTCATTTTCTTTTGTTTTCATGGATGTTTTAGTTTCTTAACTTTTTTTTTTGACCTTGAATGTTGCTGAGAATTTGATGTTTTTTCATTAGATGTTAAGATTATGACTTGAATTTTTATTCTGCTCGGTTTTTAACTTTGGAATTTTTTACTTGTAGCTCTTGATTGTAATAGGAACCGAACCAAATTTAGGAACAAAATAAACCAAAAAAAGGAGTGTGACTAAGTTTGGTTAACCGAATTAACCAAAGTTAGGAACCGAATAAAGTTCGGGTACGGTTATCACGGTTCCTCATTAAAATTCGTAGGAACCGAACCGAAGTAAAAAAACTTTTTACCCTGAGGGTAGGCTAAAAAACACCCAAGAACCGAAGTATCCCAGCCCTAGTTAAATGCACTTTTAAAAATTGTCATTGCACTTTTACCATGTTACAATTTGTAACAAGAACAAGCTGAGAACAAGAATAAAGTAGGAATTAGAGATAGAAGAAGAAGAAAGGGATTCGGAAGAGAAGAATAGAGGAAGAATTTGTAGAAGACTTTACTATTTTCTGGATGAACAATCTGTTACATCAAGAGAGCCTTTTATCACAAGCAACACCAACTGAAAATGAATTCTGTTAGAGCCTAACAAACACAATGAGCACAACTCATTTATACAGCCATTCATACTTAGGCGTGTAACAATTACCCTCCCCTTAAGAGTCTTGTTCTTCAAGACTAAGGCTCTCATTTGTAAAGTCTGGAAACTGTCTAATAATGTGTCCAGCCGGCTCCCATGTAGCTTCAGTCTTGTCCAAATTATGCCACCAAATCAACCACTCAGTGACAGCTTCCCCTTGTGGCAAGTATGTAACTCTAGTATCCAAAACAGCACGAGGTGCCACCAACACTTCACCACTCTTTGCCAGTTCTGGAGGATCAGTTGCAAGCTCAATAGCAGGACCAACTTTCTTCTTCAATTGTGATATGTGAAACACAGGATGAATCCCGGTTGTACTTGGCAACTTCAACCCGTATGCAACCTTCCCAACTCTAGCTAGAACCTTGTAAGGACCATAGAACTTGGAACAAAGTTTCAAATTCTTTCTTACAGCCACAAAAGCCTGTCTATATGGTTGCAACTTAAGATACACAAAGCAACCAACCTGAAATTCCCTTTCAGTCCTATGTTGATCCACCATTTGCTTCATCCTTGCTTGTGCCTTGAGCAAACTCTCCCTCAACTGCAGCAATGTAAGTTCTCTGTCTTTAATCCAATCTTCTACCATAGTTAACTTGTCGTAACCAAAGTAGAAGAAAGTCCTAATGCAGGAGGTGGATACCCATACAAAGCTTGAAAAGGAGAAGTCTTAAGAGCATTGTGAAATGAAGTATTATACCACCATTCATCCAAATGCAACCAAGTAGAGGGCCGACGAAGGCTCTGCTAGGGCTCGGGAACGGCGATTCGCAGTTCGAACTGCTTGGGCTCCATGCGGCATGAGGACGGGAAGTCAGGAAGAGGGCCGGCGACTTGCAGGTGGCCGATGAGGGATCTACTAGGGCTTGGGAACAACGGGACTGCGAACTGCGAAGTGCGAACTGCGAATTGCTAACACTAGGGCTGCGAGTGCGAATCTACGAGTATGGATGATTGGGATTTGGTGGTATTCTAAAAAATACATGTATTTTCAAATTTTCGGCTTTTATTATTATTTTTTTTTAAACCGAAAACCGAACACGAAATTTGTCTAAGAACTGAACCGATTTTTAAGCCTGTTTAATTGTACGACATTTCGGTTCGGTTCGGTTCTTCGGGTCCAAAGTCCCAGCCCTACATTTAACTAATAAAAAGTGCAACAAAAAATAATAATAGGTCGTTTCTTTAAACTATTACGGTGCATTGATAACAAAAAAAAAGTGCATCAATAACATGTAAAAGTGCAAAAGTAACTTGGAAAAATTGTTGGCAATAGATGTGTAATGGAATATGCATTTAAAACAATCTCTTCAACTTGAGCAGCTCTATGGCATATAGAAGTATATTAGCCCCATTTTGTTACTTGACCTCCTAAAACAACCTGAAAATAAAAGAAGGGACACATCTATACGGTAGGTCTATAGTATAAAGCGAAGACAAAGTCTTCACAGAAAATTGCGCCATGTGTCATATCTTTATTAAAATAATCAATCGGGCCCTTGTGTATATGAAAAAACACTAATCACAATAGAAAGATATATATGATTTGATAATTATAAAGAACATAAAATATCTATAGAAAGATATAGTTTAACATATAACACCTAGAGAGATCTATCATCGATCTATCTAATATATAAATATATGTATATTAGTATTATTTAATAAAATATGATCTTTATCGTAAAAAAGGAAATATAGATATAGTCTAATTATTTATTTTTTAAAATTCAGAATTTTTCAAAATTATAAAAAAACGAAAACACATAATTATATTTTCCGATTTTATCTTAATCTTTATTAAATAATAATATTTACTAAATCATACTCCCTTCGTCCCTAAATATTTGTCCAGTATTCCTTTTCAGGCGTCCCCTTTTGTTTGTCCATCTTTACCATCTTTTCATTTATATCATACTTTTATTCCAATATTACCCTCATTCAATCTCTTATACTACTCCATTAACCAACTTTATCACTTTTTCTCTACAAAAATACAAAACTACCCCTATCTAATCCCATATATTACTCCAATTTCTAATCAACTTTATCACTTTTTCACTTTTTCCCACCAACTTTTCATATACTTTACACATTTTCTTAATAATAAAAAAAACCGTCATTTTAGATGATCTTTTAGGGATAGAGAAAGTATCTATACTACTCTTAAAATTGTCCCCAAAGGGGGTCAAATACATGGAACTGCTTTCAATTAGACCCCCCTTATTTATTCTCCTGCTGGCAAGATCATCTTCTATACTCCCATGTTCTGTTACTAATTCATGGAGGCCTGTGGCATTCCCCCTACCCCATTACTGATTGCAGACCCCTTCCCATTCCCTATTCAATTCCATGGAGGTTGTGTTCTGTTGGTCTTCCTCTTTCTGAATTCAACCTTGGGCCTCTATATAAGGGCCTCCCCTGGTCTTCTACTCAAGGTTGCTTAATCATGGATACACAGGTGGAGACGAAGGGTTCAACCACGGATACATCGTTGCAAGCCAAGGATGCGCCGCACAATCCTGGACGGAGGGGGCAAGTAGGAGGCGATTTCGACGACGGCGGAGATGAAGATGTGGAGGTCGTCGGTGGATCTGAACCAGCCGCCATCTCCACCACCTAACGCCGTTGCCACTCCCCGTCAGATCCACCCTAGTCGCGATTCCAAATCTGCGAAGGTTTCGCCCCCTTCAACCACCAGCGCACCAGATCTGCGCTCGAGATCCGATCTGGCTTGAGACCTGGCTCCGTCGTTCGCAGATCCTCGCTCGTCATGGCCCCTGGTTCCGCCGCTGCCTGTCTTGGCTCGTGTCAAACGCCGCCGCCAGAGCTCGAAAACCCTAGACTTGGGTCGCGAAACCAGCCCCTGTTCGTTCCAGCAAACCTCGCACCACCTGCTCATCACCACCTCACCGTCGCACCCTCGCCCACATCATCGGTGTATCACCTTCTGCCTCCGCGCCTCACCCGCCGACCACCACACCTCCATCGCCGGCGACTTTCCCCGTGCCACAATCTGTAAGTTTGTAACTGCGTTTTTTTTTTTTCTTCATTTAAAAAAACAACACAAAATCCGATTGTCATATCCAAAGGGGGAAAAAAAGTCAAAACAAATTGAAAAAAAAAGAAAGACAATGTTCTTGCTCAAAATATGTTAATCATTTATCTCACTGATCATTCTTCTTTCTTTTTTCCCCTATAGGCAAACAGTGGGCCAAATACAAATGGATGTCAGGTGATAAGTTTCTGTAGTCATCTTATAAGTTGAAATATAAGTTGATCATATTATAAATGGAGGTATAGATCACGTTTGCTGATTTTTATTAATTTTAATGTTGATTGAACTTTTCAGGTCATTCATTCGAGAAATATAGGTCGTTCCGTTGCACATTCCATTATTTCATTTTCGCACACCAACTTGTGCGGATTTAGGATCCGCACAAGTTAAACCGGGTTTATCATGAACCATGTGCGCACGGAGAAGCCGCACAGGTAAGGATGAGCGGTTTGTAAAAAAACCAACCCATTTGTGCGCATCTTTAACCCGCACAAGTTGGCTTTTCAATACCGCCCAACAAACATAGTGGGCCCACACGTGGAGGCGCGATAAACTAGATCTTGTGCGGCACAAGGATCCGCACAAAGCCAGGGTTCCGCACAAGTGGTATCGAATTCGTTCTTGTGCGGAGTTTGGTTTGGTTTGTCTTGTGCGGATCCAGGATGAGCACATAGGGTTTTAGGTCCAACCCTAAACCCTATGTGTGGATCCAGGATGAGCACATAGGGTTCGTTATTGTGCGTACCCTGAACCCTAACCCTATGTTCGTTATTATGCGGAGTCGTTCTTGTGCGGAGTTTGATTTGGTTCGCAGAGTTATTCGTGTGCGGCTTCATGATCCACACGATCGAATCGATCATCGTAAGGTTCAACCATGTGCATTGACGAATTTCATGATTTACAATACTATATCTATATCAAACGTTTATGTCTATGTATCATCTTGTTATACGTGATATGTTTCTCTAGTCCAACTCTTATAGTTTCAAACCTCACTTAAGCTCGAGTCCAACTCATAAAGATAAAGATTAGCATATATACTTGATATGTTTCTCGAAGAGTTACTCTATAGTTATATATGTAACGTACGAAAATTGCATGTGCGATGTAGGACAAGTCATTGATCGGTCTTTATTAAATGTTTTTCAAAAGAAAATGTATAAACCCTAAACCGTACCCTTATTCCTATGTGCGGATCCAGGATGAGCACATAGGGTTTAGGGTTGGACCGAAAACCCTATTTGCTCATCCTGGATCCGCACATAGGAATAAAGGTACGACCCTACGCTAAAGCCCCTAAACCCTAATTAGGATGCTCTTGTGCGGATTGGAAACCCGCACAAGATTTTTTTTTTTGCCCTTTTCGTTTAAATTCTACAAGAGATGGTAGACCGTTTCTTATATTCTGTGCGGACATCTTGTGCAGATACTAGATCCGCACAAGAGCACACCGGTTTACCAAAAACCGGGTTTTCTGGGAACACCTTGTGCGGATCCGTAATCCGCACAAGAAAAACCCGATTTTTTAAAAAAACCTTGTGCGGATCCGCAATCCGCATAAGTAGATGTGCGAAAATGAAAAAACGGAGTGCTTGCCCGGAATTATATGATGGACAATTGTTTGTAAAATTGAAGAAAGGCTTGAACCTTCCCGCAATGGATCCATGGGTTGGTGTTCTTTAGTTTGATTAATTTGATTTTTAATATTTAAGCCTTACTACTGCAAGCGTGATTGTACCTGTGTACCTATTGCGTGTACCTATTGCTTTGGCCGCTATGGAACTGTTTATAACAAACAATGATATGAACTGTTGCTTGCTTTTTATGTTATTGTGGTACATTTGCATTAATGCTAGAAGTTGCTTCTATGTTTTTTTTTCCTGCGTTTTGCCTTTTAAAGACGCATTTGGTTAAATGAAGTGCTTATCTTAAACAGGAAAACATTACCTGGGTAAAAAACTTAAAATGGCCCTAATCTAACTGCATCTTTCGAAATGAGACAAGTGAATGAAATTGAGTGGAATTGTTTTTAAGATATTTATATTTTAACACTATTATAATGATCGAGATTTTTTAAATATTTTGATCCTAAACAAAGTTTATAAAAAATTATAATAGTAAATAGGACATAATGACATTTAAAGTAGAATTAATATGAAATAAAGTTTTTTAAGCATGATTATAAGAATTTTAAAAATTTGACTTTAGTCAATCAACTTTTTTAAACTTTTCATACACTTAAAATTGTACGTAAGACTAAGACTTATAATCGGATTTATTAAATTCATATTTTTATCTTTTTAATATAAACATTGAAGTTTTAAAAATATTATAAAGAAATACTAAAAAGAAAATTTATATGTTTCTTTACGTTTTGGTTCATGTATGGGATAGGATATAAATGTCATGTACCAAGAATTTCTAATATTTTTCTACTGCGCTTTCACCCGTGCAAGATTGTTAGTTATTAAATTAGATTTATAATGGGGTTAAACTTGTTCTGTTGGCAAACGTAGCATTGTTTTGTTGGCAAACGTAGGGTTAAACTCGTACGCGGGGGGTTAAACTTGTACGGGGGGTAAATTGTTTTTGGGTAGTAAATTGTTTTGTTGGCAAAAGTAGCATTGTTTTGAAAGAGGAGAGAGAGAAATTTTGGGCAACAAACAGTTTGTCCTTTATTCCACTTGGCCGACGGTGACGGATTCTTCGGTCTCCGTCTCCGGATCGGGCCACCACAGGCTCGCCTTCCGCTTCCAACACTCTCCCGGACCACCATCGCTCCGACACTATGTTATCCTCGTCTCCCGGTAAGACTTCCCTTATTTCTCTCTCCCCTCTACTGCAGTTCGCTCCGAGATTCAAAGAGGATTCCGATGGCAGTATTTGACTTGCTAACATGAATTTGGGTGAGAAGCTGTAATTTTGGTCTACAATTGCTGTTTGCTTTAGTCCTTCCTCTTCTACACACTATCCTACTGAAGGTATTGATCACAGATTCTAGACTCTTAGGTTAGAATTTGATCTTTGGTTAGCTGTGAAATATGAGCGTGAGTTCGAAATTGAGCTTTGAGATTGTTTCGTTTTTGTTTCCTACACTGCTCTTGGCTCCTTGTTATGTATGATTGTAACTGTAAAGTAGTATGTACTATTTATTCATTTAGCGTTTAAGGTCCTTAGGGATAAAACTTGAGATTATAGCAAGAGTCAAATTATAATGAAAATATCTATGATAACTTGGAGACAATATTCATTGATCTTTGCTGACTTTATCTGTTTTCTCTACACTACTCACGTGTATAGACTTGTCCTGTCATCCTTTTTTAGTTGTCCAAGAATGGAGATATGGAAACAAGTTTCTTTGGTTCTATGCTGTTACTTTATTTTCTTATGGCTTTGATTATTTTCTGGCTAATTGCTGATGGTTTTCTCTCTTTTTGCCAATACATGGAACAGGTTGATTGCCAACTGAGTTTCCACATAAGAATTCTTTTGTTAAACTGCATAACATACATTTTGCCTTATATTCCTGTTATAAGCTAGCATGTTTAGCTTTCCCCTTAGTGTGTACAACTTTGTCAAATGGATTTTAAGTATATTTTTTGGTTGGGTTCTATGTAGTAAAAATGAAGCCACGCCTGAAAGGCTATAAGTATCGCCACAAGGGGACCATTGCAAGGGGTCAATGGGCTCAAATCCAGCAATATGACCATGAAGCAACTAAAGAAGTTGTTGCTGTAAAACTTATAAGTTTGGAAGGATATCTAGATGAAGGCGCTTTAGAGAAAACTAAGAAGATAGGTTAGCCATATCATAATTTTCAATGTTACAGCACTCTATAATGTTCATAGAATTATGCACTTAATCATCTAGTTATATGAACATCTGTGCAGTAGAGAGAGAGATCTCGTTGGCAAAACATTTGCAGCATGCAAATGTTTTGAACTATTACGAGGGGAAAATGCGTAAGCGCAAGGCGTATATGGTGATGGAATTCATGGAGGGTGGGAGTTTACTTGACTATCTTAAGGAAAAAGGTCCTTTAACTCAATGCGAAGCTCGGAGGTTCTTTCGCCAGGTAGTTTCAAGTTTCAACCAAGTTTTCTTTACTCAAAAAATGCACTTTATAGCTAACCATTTTTATATTGCTTTTTATTTTGTGTGTGGTACGGTGTAGCTCATCCATGCCGTTTCTTATTGCCACCGTCTCCTTTTAGTTCATCGGGACATTAAACCTGCAAACATTTTACTTGACAAAAAAAAGAACAATCTGAAACTTATGGATTTTGGTCTTAGCAACTTTGTGAATCCTGAGCTGCAATTAATCACCCCTGCCGGAACCAAGTTTTACCGAGCCCCTGAGGTGAGATGCTTATTAACTTTCTAAACTTCTAAGTGTATGTATGCATATGAATGTATGAAAACTTTATTTTTTCTGGTTGTAGACAGTGAATGGTGTTGCCCCTTATCATGGCTATGAGGTTAACATTTTCAGCTGTGGGGCTACCCTGTACCATCTCTTGTTCAAAGAACCATCAGTATATGTTTCTCCTCGTCTCACATTCGAGCTACCTAAGGATGACGCAACCAAAGATGTACGTGATCTTATTGAGCGGTTGACAAAATATAACCCTGAGGAACGAATCACCATCCCAGATATCAAAAAGCACAAGTGGTTCTTAGGTGGCGACGATCAAGAGTTTTTACATGATCCTCATCTCGATCAGGCCGGTTTATCTTCTTTTTGCTTTTTGATGTTGTATCCATGCTTATTTGCTTCAAAATTTATCTTATGCATCTGCACTTTTGGTGTTTTTTACACTCAGTGGATTGACAATGACATCGTGTGCGAGACGGTCGAAACTATCAAGTGTGGCAGGACACAACTTATACAATACTCCGTATCTTATAGAGGGACAATTCAATGAGGTTAGTTTACAACTCAAATCAGTCAGCAGTTTTTTTTATTTATTTTTTTGTAGCAAACAGGGGCGTCTTTCAATTTGTCTATGCTCAGATGTAATTGGAACAAACATTTCAGTCTTATCGTTTCAGGAAACCACCACTTACAAGATCCTGAAGACGAAGAAGATGCGTGGCGGGTAGTTCCTGATATGATATCCTAGGCTAGGAAGATTGTGAAGCGCGCGTACTCTCAATAAAATGTTTATATCTGAGACTGCGCTTTTTTTTGGGGTCAAGAATCAAAGCCTAAGTTTGGAGTGAAAAAGACCCACTCGGCCACACTAGTACTAGTTTTTGAGCATCTTTTCAAGGACTGAAATTCAGTAGTTCCACATGCGCCTAACCCTAGCACTTAATTTTAGAGTTTCCATGTTTATCTACTTAAGTACATAATATTATTAGCGGAAAATTCTTTTGGTGCCTAGGAGGTTTGCACTTTTCCTCTTGTTGTCCAAAAAAGTTATTCCTTTTGGTAAAGTTTTCAAAAATTTCCAACCATAACCTAAAATGCACCTAAACCCAAATTCCATTCACTTTTTATAAATTTCCGTTAAATATTAAAAAATTAAAATAAGAATCTACTTTAAGCAAAACTAGTTGGGTATCCCTACTAACTACTAAGTATGGGGCTGTGCTTATAAATGTATTTTCCCATCGATACAATTTGCAATAAAATTGTTAACCTATTGAATTACACACTTAACTGAAGAAAAAAAACTTTTAACTCATTAAATTATGGTAGAACAAATGAACTGCTAAATTATTTAATGTAGCTTAATAAGAGGAAGCTTTAACTAAATGAATAGTTAGGTTTTGTATTTTTTAATCAATCTTCGTCTGTAATCGTCGTTTCCTGGACTCCGATTGCTGCTCCTTGTGTATGCCAGAGGCCCATGAATTTCTTCATTCAACATAGCTGGTTTCGTTTGTTGATCGATCGGGACGCCGCTCAATCACGCCGATAGGGTCCCACGGTGGGCGCCAAT
Organism: Polygonum maritimum; assembly: GCA_963924305.1. Taxonomy (NCBI): domain Eukaryota; kingdom Viridiplantae; phylum Streptophyta; class Magnoliopsida; order Caryophyllales; family Polygonaceae; genus Polygonum; species Polygonum maritimum. The sequence continues at coordinate 37,448,434 of OZ002733.1, forward strand.
TGTTTCGACCAAAACTTGACCACCAGGTCGGCGTCTTGGATCGAGGGTTGGGCTCTATCGGACGATTGATCGAGCTTTGGAGTTTTTCCATGAAAATCAAAGGTTATGTTTGATGGCGTTATATGTGAGGATTAAGTGAGAGGGAAGTAGGCCAAAGTTTGCTTCAACACTAAGAAAACAATGAGTGAGTTGTTACACATTGATCTATAATTATAAACATGCTATGTTTAATATCCTAGAATTAATTAATAAGAAAAAGAAAAGGCATCAGACCGATCTAGTAAAACAAGGGTCTCAACGAAAGGTTCAAGTAACGAGATATAATGGCGTCCGTCATCTGCTATAACCTTAACTTGGTTGCCTTGAGGGTCGGTGGACACCACTCCCTCATTAGATGTCACGAGTATTGTTTCGCCACTCTTTCTGAAATAAATGGGATTTCCCGGATCCCGCGTTCGAAAAGCTAGCAGTTTAGACCATGATTCTGCCACACCATACTCCTTCATCACCCACAGATCATATACGGACCTATCAGCCCAAGCAAACAAACCCAACGACTCCCCGTATTTCAGGCCGTACAAGTAACAGTAGGGCGGGTCTTTTCTCAGAGCCTCGGGAATCTTCATCCTCCCAAATAACTCAGTACACAAGTTGAAGGTGATGACGACGGTGGATTCGTCGATCTGACGATAGGGCTTACCACAAACCCAATGCAAAGCACCGTTAACCTCCACGGATTTTGTTTTATAGAAAAAAGGCCTGAATTCTAAAGGAGGGTTGAGATTCTTCCAAGACCCGGCCTTCATCGAAAATACTTGAAACGTATGTGGCGTCTCGTAGTCGCCAATGTCTGGACACACGAAATGCACAACCTTAAAGTCATGGGTAAGCAAATCGTAGCCCACGTCACATACTGGAATGCTATACTTGAGGGGGGAACAATCAGTCGGACTAGGAAGGACCAAAAACTTTCTGACACAAGGGTTCCATAGTACTATGAGTTTCACGCGTATGCGGTCTTTACTACAACATAGTCTTTCCATGCATATGAGGCCGTTGCAAGCTCCTACTGGAACCCATTCGCGTGTCCCCTGGAATTCCTTTTGTCGCCCATAAACTGAACAAATTGTTGCTATAAAGTCTGATAATGGGATTGCGCGACGCTTGGTGTATCCGTCGCTAAAACTATCGCAGTCCAAAAGCATAAACTCAGCACCCTTACCCTCTTTAACGTTGAAGCGAGAGCATGATAGAAGGAGGTCGTCCTTTATGTTTTTGGTGTTGTTGGATTGGGAGTTGAGATGGTCGACAACGAAAGCGCGGGTTTTGACCAGAGAATTCCACGACTTGCACACCACCATACATTTGAGTACTGAATCAGTTGGCAGTCTCACAAGGATTTCACGTATAATGTCGTCGGGTAGACCGCCTCCTTTCGGTTTCCTAACCAACCTCTTCTCTTCTTCGTGTTTCATATTTCGCCCTACCTGATTATCGAATCCAGATCTGCAAGATTAACACAACACAACAAGCACTAAATTAAGTTTATAGGCCAACCACCAATCCATATTCACGTACAAAACCACTAAAACACACAAACGAAACTGATCCGGAAAAACCTGCAAATTTCCAGATGCGCTTAATTAAGACGGGAAGAATGATTAGATCAACACAATAATATGACGGCAAGAAGTTTCAAATCACCCTGGCCGGGTATAAGAAGATGGCTACAAGAGTGTGCTAGGGTTTCGGAGTGGACTTTGCCTCTTCTCTCTTGTTGGCGTCTTAATTGGCCTACGGATTAAGGGTATTATCATCTACAATTGGTTTATCAAAAAAAAAAAATCATCTAGAATTGGGATCATATGAGGAGGGGGCTTAAACTAAAATTTAACCCCTTCCACTTAAAACATAAGGGTATATTCGACCAAAAAAAAAAGGTATTTTTTGTTTTATTTATTTATTTAAGAGGTAACCCTCCCTCTAGTTCCACACTTTCCTGGCAATTTCCGTCAACATCTTCGTTTAATTTAGAATTCTTTTTGCTCGATTTCAATGTTTTTCGATTCCCCCTCAAAATAGCGATGTATTTAGGTTTTATGAGACTAGTGTTAGGGTCCTTACCTTGAAAGCACGACTTGAACTTGTGTGGATTTTCATACAAAAATAATAGTCAGATAAATATAAAATGAGCTTGATTTCGATGAAAAGTTTTCTTATTATATAAACTAAAAACTAGTACAAAGCTCGTACCATGTACGGGTAATGTAAATATAAACCTGAATTAACTTATTCGAGATTGAATTTTGACACGAATCCATTTTTAACCTGAGAATTTACAATTCAAACACGATAAACCCGAGTCCGAACTTATTGACTTAAGTATGTATTTTTATTAATACAATGGTAATTTTAAAATAAATCTATTTAACTGTTTATATTTATATTATTATTTAATATACTATTACTATATGATGATAGGAGAAAGTTTTTTCACCATTTCTCAATATTTAATAATGACAAAACGTATACTAATTAATATGGGATTTTTGTTAAGATAGAAAAAAAAATCACTTAACTTTTTTTATTTGTATAAGGATGTAACGTTAAGAATATAAAACATAACTACATGTGGATCATTATTATCTTCGTTTCAACATTAATCGTTATTATCTTCGTGATTATCTTCGTTTCATCACAAAGTAGGGTGAGATTCATCTTGTCATCCTCAGTAAACATCTTGTCGTACACAACAAAATATCATGCCACCCTTTTGTAAAGAGACGATGGTAAATCTATATCCGGAGAGATTATTTGCCTTTTTTTGTAAGATTTCCATTTTTTCTTTTATTTAAAAAAAGAATAGATCAAAAAACGAAATCTTGTTTTAACATTAAAATATTTATAAAATCGTTTTATTTATATATATTTTCAAATTTGGATAACAAATAAAGTTTGTTAAAATATTTTATTTATCAAATAAAATATTAATAAAAATAATAATTTTCGATTTTTAAAAAATATTTCATTTTTTGTTTTATTTGATAAAAATTAGTCATCTTGGGCATGAATGTAATATTTTTAGGCATAATCACAATATTTTTAGGCAGTTTTGCAAATCGAAAAAAAAGGTCATATTTGGAAACTGATTATCAAATAGGGGCATTTGGTACTAATTCCTCTTAATTTTATCCGTTTCAATTGCCAAAATGTAATTTGCAAACCTAGGACAATACAATCAATATCAATATATCTATCTATCTATCATCATAAATTCATAACTATATATTAAAGCGGATGTTAAAAATAATATTTAGCACGACACTTGTCAACTTCTCATATATTGGACCGCATTAACAATTTTTATTAAAATAATTTAATTAATTAAAATTTTATTATAGACCCTACATTAGAAATGTTCTTATCTACTAATTTCATTTTGTAATTTATTTTCTTAAAAAAATTAGAATTTAGTCTTATACATAATTTTTCTAAAAAATCTTCTTATCTACAAATTTTCATTTTAAAATTTATCTACTTTGTTCAATTAAAAAAATATAATATAATAGAAATAATATACCATTAAAATAAACCTCATAAGAATCAAATTAAATTAAATTATACAAGATTTTATATTAAACTATTCTTTTGAATAACATTATATAAAGTTTAAAATAAGTTTTTGGTTCTATTAATATCGTGTCTTAAAGGCACAGGGACTGATACTAGTTTTATACCAAGATTAAGTAATTTTGCAACTAGAAACATTATTGAGAAAGATATTATAAGGTGTATTGAAACTGAAGACATTATTATACAACTAGTTTAACCCCCGTACCATGTACGGGTAATGTGATTATAAACCCACTTTAATATAGATATGTTTCGTGAACTTCTTCGATAGGAAATAGTATATGTATATTGTTAAATAGAAATTAATCCTTTAGATATATATATATATATATGACTTCAAAGATTATTACATAATTTTATCTTTAATGGTATGGAATGATCTTATCTTCAACGGGTAAAGCTAGTAATTAGAAAAAATTAATTATTCAGAAATCGGTGGATGAGATAAACTTAACTACCCAAATAATATATATTGGGAAATTTATAACTATATACTGATTTTTTCTATTAATTTAAAAATGGTTGATATATAAAAGCTTAATTATTTCAATTTTATAACTTATTTTAATGCTATTGACCTTATATCTATATATGGTCTGAATACGATGCATATAAGTTTTTTTTTTTGGTTGAATGCATGCTATTTATTTTGGCTATATGTCTTTTTTTTCTCTGCATCTATGACATGATATATGTGATTGTCAACTTAATTCTAATTTTCTTTTAATCTTTAAAAACTTATCTTAATGCTTTATTTTATTTGAAATATTAGGAAAGAACTTATTTTATTGGTGAAATCATTCAAAATTAACAAAATACTTACCAATTAACAAATTATATCATGAGCTCTTTGGATGATTTTATCACAATCAACTAAGACAAAAAAAGGGGGGGGGGGGTAGAATTATGTTGTATCGGTTTGGCATATGTCTTCGTGTAAAAAGAATTTTAAGAGGAAGATGGTACATTATTGAAACCGACCAACAAAATTGATAAGGGAAATGTTTGAAATTTAAAAAAACTCTAATCTTCTTTGATGTGTAAAAAATATGCTAGCGATGGACGAATTGATAAAGTCATTAATTTTATGTCCCTAAGAAAGTCCATAGGGAAAAAAGTTTATACAAACTTAATTCATAATTTTCGATAAATTTTTTACGGGATAAAATTATATGAGGTTCTAACTACCTGATTTGTATAAAGAAGGGCCCAACTGATATGTTCTTTAAAATTATCGAATCATATAAATTTATCTTTCTATTGTGATTAGTGTTTCTTTATATAACACAAGGGCCCGGTTGATTATTTTACTAAAGATATGACACGTGGCACAATTTTTTGTGAAGACATTGTCTCTGCTTTATACTATAGACAGTATAGATTAAAATGATAAATTAACAATTAGATAATTAAGAAAATTTAATATTAAGATATTAACTTAATATTAAGATATTAACTAATTAATATTAATATTAAGATATCTTAATATTAAGACATTAACTTAATGTGTTTATTTAAGTAAATCTAATAATATCTTTCTGCTATCTTTATATGTTACGATGTTTGATAGTATCTTTATACCCAATAATATCTTAATAAAATTATTCGAATATCTCGATACTATAATTATTTGATTTAATCGCAAATAATATCTAATAGTTTTATTAAGATAATATCTTAGTAAATCAAATAGAATATCTTTATAATAAGATTTGATAATATCGTATTAGGTAAAAATTATAGTTGATCTTGTAAATATAAAAAGATAATAACACAAATAAATAGATAATATAAAATTGATTATATCTTTTACGGAAATAGATAATATAAAATTTAATTAGATTAATTAAAATAACAAAAATAAAAGTTTTTTTTAATCGACTTGTAATACATATATTGATTCGAATTTCTAATTTTTTTCATATATATATTTTTAAAAAAGGCAATAAAACATATCGTAATATTTTCAATGCTTTAACATGGATAATATTTTCAGTTGGATTTGAGATCCTTCATGGCTATATCCTTCATGGATGATATTTAATTAGTTGAAATTAACAAATCTGTATGTAACATGGATAAATTTTTTCATGGCTGTATCCTTCATTACGTAATATCTTGTTGTGTTCCTGTGTGTATGCATTTTTCATAAATCTTTTAATATTGATTTTTTTTGTTATTATCTATTTGACTTAGAAAAAAAAATTAAAATCAAGCGGGGTCAGAATCAACGTGGTGACTCGAAAACGGTCAGCTTTTATAATATATATATTGATTTAAAGATATGACAAATTAAATAATGTTATTATAAGAAAGGAATTAACGTAACTTTAATATTTTTTTTTATATTTAACACCGTTTGAGACAAATTCGGGCTAAGTTCCTAAATCTGCCGGTGGTATAAAGACGATTGGTGTGCGAATCATACAGTTTAGACTCTAGAGGTACATAGTTTAAACGGAAATTTCGTGTGGTGACCTTAAGATTAAGGCAATTTCGCCCGGTACCCTAAGACTTTTAAATTTTCGTGAAATAACCCTGAACTTATACAAAATTTCGCCACATGCCCAACCGTGAATTAAACCTCAAGTAGACGTTTACTCGCTCAGAAAAAAATAGAAAAAATGAACTCTTTCCCCGTGTTATGCAAACCCCCATTCCTGTTTTTGAAGGTCGCCGATGGTGGACAAGGATGACGGCGGACGAGGACACCAACGGACAAGACGAAGACGGAATGGATCTGACCTTCTCTCCTCTTTCACGTATCTTCCTTGGTGGACAACTCGACGAGGTGGGTTGGGCAGCTTGTTGGGTGTATTTGAAAGACGGCGACGACTCGCTCGAGGGTCCAATTCGCTCTTCGATGGTAAAATTTTCATGAAGATGATGATAATGACCTTCAAAGAAAGCTCATTGAGGTACGAATTTAACGATTTTATACTCAATTTAGGAAATTTTGGGTTCTAAAAAATTAGGGTTCGTATGTAATTCTCAACTGCCCTTTCACCCGCCAGGGTGGATTCGTCTTTGCTAAGGACGAGTACGGGGACAAGACGGTGTGCTGGAATGTGGCTAGGGAGGTTCGGTCTCCGTCGGCCTAACTTACGGGCCTAACAAGCATTGCACTCTCTATAACGACACCTGCCAGGCTGAATTTATTGACACTTTTTACCTTAGTCTCCTCTAAGTATAGCGTTACGTACTGATTCAATATTATTGATGCATATAGTAGTGTGCATTTCATTCAAATAAACAGATTGCGTATTGTAAACTGCATTGCGTATAGTAAAGTTCATGACAGATGCAAATCATTTATGTAAGGGCATGATTAGGCTATCACTTTCCATGAAGTTGCTGCTTTTTTTGTCCATAAAGTTGCTGCTTGTTCAGGTTATCACTTCTAGTTGGAGTATCTAATTGTCCATGAAGTTGTGCTTCATGAATTTGCTATGTTTTACAGCTCTGCAACACTCAAGATAATGTTGAAATTTTCAGATTTTTTTGTGTATTTGTCATGTCATCAAAATCCCTTTGTATGCCATCCCTTGATTAACATGGAGATAGTTGCTGCTTGTTTTATTTTAGCCTATTAGCTTAATGGGAAAGCAATGTGTTTTACACATCAATGTGGGTTCGAATCCCACATAGGCTACAAAATCTCTATGAAAGTAACTCAGCTATGATGGTTAGAATTTGAAGGAATGTCTTTTTTCATAAGATGAAGTTGAAATTCCTGAGAATGATTATGCTGCTTCTGCTACTTCCTGGTCCAAGATATATGAGAAGCTAATATCTGATCTGAAGGTGTAACTGCCACTGTTGTATCTGTAGTTGTATTGGCATATCATTCTTTTTCTAGCTTCCAAGTTGACTTTCTATATCTTTGGTGAGGGAAAGATCCATAGTTTGTTAATTTTGGGGCCTGAATTGATGTTGTTTCACTACTGTACTCCGTTGTTTTTAAAGGTCCAAATATGTTTCTTCAATTGTCTAAAAATAAGGATCCATTTTTTGCAGCAACCTACTGAGTTCGAAGGAATGTCTTTCATTGAAGGTTTATTTAATTGGAGCCCCATGCTTGATGTTTGGATTCATGGTGACATTTATTTACTGATGGCTTTTTGTTGTGTATCTAAATCTTTCTACTAAATTTTTTTTGCATGTACTTGTCATGCATAAATTCATTAGATTTTACTGATGCTTCATGTTTTTTGTTCTCTTATAATCACAAGTGGAGGATGAAGAAGAAAAACTTGATTTTGGCTACAAAAAATGTCTCAGTTTAACTGATCAAAACTGTTTTAGTCATGACAAATTCAGGTGGGTGTCAGTGAAAACCTGATTTTGGGAGATTATCTGGTTTGTTGGCTGCATTATGATGGAAAGAATTGATTCATGATTCAAGAGTTAAGCTTGCAACCAATGTGGGACATTGTTATAATGCTAAGGAAAAAAATTGAAGTTGTACTGATGTTGCTGTTGAAATGTTGTGTTGGTGGAGGTTTTGCAGAAGATGAAAAGAAAATGGGAAAAGGAGTGTTAGATGGAAGTTTGAGTTGAAGCTAGCCATGTTTGATTAATTTGTAATTGTAGGTAATTTGAGCTCTATTGTTGAATATTGCAAATATTGTGTAGCATGATAATTTGTGGTTTGCGAATTCTGATGTTGCACAGCACATCTATTGTTGAATTATTAAATTTGATGAATGCTAGTATAATTGCTCCAACCTGTTCTCAAGTTTATTGCAAACACATCTATATATGACTCTGTTCTCTACTAACTTTGTTAATTAATTGTAGTCTATAGTTGCTCCAACCTGAAAACACTCATGACAAGAACAAGAATCATGTACAAGTAAAGAGCCAAGTCCATGTTTATATCAGAATAGCTATATTAGAGGAATACACATGTAATTCAAAAACATAGCAAAGTCAGTTTAAATTGGATATTCAGAACCATTGTTGAACCATTGAATTTTGAAACCCTAAAATTCAACCCCTTTAATTTGAAAACCCAAATTCACGCAATTGATAGTTTAAAGCATGAAATCCTATCTCAAATACTCCTTTAATCACAAGTGGATCACATCACCACTATTCAATCCCTTTGTTAGTGTGGACGCAGTTGTCCCGGGCTACGACGCCAAGTCATCCTAGACCACCTCATCGTCCATCGCTTTCCACTCAACTCCTTCGTCCTTCGTTCTTCGTGTGAAATAAACCTATCTTATGGCACCGTCGAACTTCATCGAAACGAGGATAAAAGGGGTCGATGCGAAGCCAAAAGAGAAGAGAGGAAAGAGGACAAGAAGCGGATGTAAATTCCCCCTTTTGACCCCACAAATAACCTTTTTTTAGCTGAAGCTAACGATTGGGCACGGGGCGAAAATTTTAGAAAGTTTAGGGTTACCTCACGAAATAGTGAAAAGGATTGGATACCATGCGAAATTACCTTGAGTTGAGGGGCACCAGGCGAAATTTCCGTAGTTTAAATCGTTGAAAAAGTCTTTTGAACTTGGAATTTGGTCCAAAACACAAAAAGAGCAGAGAATAAGTAGCACACGGAATTTGACCAAAAAAATGATGTATTTGTCAGTTTTGATAAATGGGGTAATGAGATACTACTTGTCTGCTCGACGGAGGTATAAAACGCTTGATCTACATTGCTCCAATATAACTATATACACAAACAGTGATACCAACAATATACAAGTCTCATATAGGAACATTGATCGATCATTGCATATTTGCATATCATATCGGATATAGTTGTGAGTCCAAATGAAGATGATATCATCGGGCATTCACTGGTGCAAATCGAAGCTGGACCGCGTCAAGATGAAGATAAAGGAGCACGACGAGAAATATGGCACGGGTGATGATGGCGGTGATGATGGCGGCGGTCACCAGACTCACCACCACCAAGCAGATCATGGCCACCACGGGGGACACCATCATGCAGCCAGGCCCGTCTGAAACATTTTTGGGGCCCTAGGGCGAAATAAAATTAGGGGGCTTTTAATATAAATTATTATTTATTATTTTAAAATATTATTTAAATGTAATAAAATATTTTATAAAAAAGATACTAACTTACACAATATAATCAAACCTTATTAATATTAAGAGGATTCAATCGACGTCTTTAAATTAGGGACCCATTAAATTGTATTTATAAGCGTCATTTTTTAAAACTAAATAAACTAATTATATTTATAAAAATCTATGTACGTAGAGATCTCCTACATTGAAAAATAATATGGACTAAGTATGATATTAATATTTTTGCACAATTTTTTAGAACCATACATATGTAAAAGACATATGTTTAACATAATATATATATATAATTACAAAAGCCTATATACGATCCATCATCTCTTGAGCATAGAACGCGAGTAACAAAAATTTGTATCGCTTCAATAAGAATGATTATATAATCCCAATATATTTTTTAAATTAGATACTTAAATGGGCCTTTTTAATATTAATAAACATAATTTTACTAATATTTATTTTTTCTAAAATGGGGCCTCTAGTTTTCGGGGGCCCATGGCGACCGCCCCTCCTCACCACCCCTTCTAGCCGGCCCTGCATGCAGCCCATCACTCCGATACAGGGGGCGGCGGCCACCACTCCCACGCCGGTGCTGGCGGCCACCACTCCCATGCCGGAGGCGGCGGCCACCATGCCGGCGGTGGCCACCACTTTAGTTGTTAATTAGCCACGTGGACGTACGCGTACGTCATGACCCACCCGGGGTTTAGACTTCGAATCCCCGAATCACCCTTTCAGTCATTTTTAAAATTTTCGCCCCGCATCTTTGTTTTCCCTGTACACATTTCATTTTCCGAATTCATTCTCTTGTAATTTTTATCATTATTGAATTGTCAATTTTGTTTTGTATTACTATTATTTCAACATTTCTTTCCATGTGCTGGAAGAAAATTCATTCTTTCAACCAAATAAAAAAAAAAAAAATTCATTCTCACGAGTCATCTAATTTGACCTAAAAACCGGTTATCGGCGCGCTAAAAACCGGCTCATCTAATTTGAGCTCTCCCACTCTCCGCGTATTATTTTATTCTCTTTTCGGAGGCTTATAAGACTTTTAAAGGTCTTTCCCGTAAAATAGTGCGAGCTCCTCGGAGACTCAAACACGTCGGAGCCCGTCCTTCGAGAACACGTCTCGGGACTCGGCTTTTTTCCGATCCCCACTTACAATGCGATGCCACTATATATAACATTTGTGGAGCTAGCTTTTCTTCAAAGTGTCAATGTGGGACAATTTCCCATTGAATTGGTGCGCATTACTTAACCACTAAGTAATTGCCTCTTTCTTACTAGTGGGTCAAACGCAATTGTTGATATAGTCAACAATAGTGGGCTCCCTCGCGTTCATGTATACATACGCGAGTTGAGTACCATTCTGAATGAAAACGGGTCAGGATTTATGGTTTGGCCACTTGATTTATTCCGGGCTCCCTCGAAGCGAGTCCGTGCATATATATTTTAGCCAATTTGTTTACTTAGCGCGTTGACAACGTGCTTAACGCTTTAATCTTTATGTCTTTATTATTTATCTCGTGTACCAACGCGGTGACAGATCTGGGTATCAACAACCTCCTCATTATATCGCATCACCCATCTTTATTAAAACAATTAAATTTGTTTAATTGACCAAAATTTCATTGTAGACCCCACATTAGATTTCTTCTTATCTACTGATTTCTATTTTAATTACTTTCTTATAAAAATAAAGTTTAAATTTATACATAATTTGATAGAATGATAGATAATTAAGAAATTCTTACCAAAGATGATAGAATGACATGAGGTTGAAGTTAATCAATAAATACATGAAACTTTTCTTAGTTTATGCTTGAAGGGTTGAATATCTAACGTGTGTGTTGTTGCACCATACCACTCTTCCACATTGACTTTCTAATCATAAGGGGAAATATTAATTTTATCGGTTTCAATTGCCAAAATGTATTTTAGATACAACATAACTAAATATTACAGTGGATGTTAAAAATAATATTTAGCACGATACTTGTCAACTTCTCATATGTTGGACCGCATTACCCATAATTATTAAAATAGGTTAATTAATTAAAATTTCATTACATACCCCACATTAGAAATGTTCTTATCTACTAATTTCTATCTGTAATTTATTTTCTTAAAAAAATTAGACTTTAGTTTTATACATAATTTTTCTAAAAAATCTTCTTGTCTACAAATTTTCATTTTAAAAGTTATCTACTTTGTTCAATTAAAAAAATATAATATAATAGAAATAATATACCATTAAAATAAACCTCATAAGAATCAAATCAAATTAAATAATACAAAATTTTATATCAAACTATTAATCTTTTGAATAACATTATATAAAGTTTAAAATAAGTTTTTGATTACATCAATATCGTGTCTTCAAGGCATGATGACTGAATTGGTTTTATACCAAGATTAAGTAATTTTGCAACTAGAGACATTATTGAGAAAGATATTATAAGGTGTATTGAAACTGAAGACATTGTTATATGATTTAAAGATATGACAAATTAAAGAATGTTATTATAAGAAATGAATTAACGTAATTTTAATATTTTTTATATTTAGCCCATCTGATTTTGACATTGTTATATGAATTTTTTATATTGTTATCATAATTTTTTTCCGATAATATTTATTGTATCATTATTAACGTAATACAAATCCAGTACCATGTACGGGTAATATGAATACAGATTTGAGATCGAATTTTGACTTGAACTCTTTTTTTTTTACTTGAAATTAAATTATACAACCCAAACTCAACAGACATGAGTCCGAACCTATTGACCTTTATATAGAGGTAATTTAATTAATATAATTTTTGTTCAACTTTTATATTTATATCATTATTTAATAAGTTACAATAATTTAATAATAAATATAAAATTAAAACATGATATTATAGATCTGTTGGTCAAACCGACCTCACTAAAGAACCTTCTCTTACTCGATCCGATTTTGTTGAACTCGTGCCCAACCAAACCTCAAACGATTATACCCAAACCGGCTAAACTCAATTCATATGTTTAATATCTAGTAATTTAATTATATTGAATTTTATCAATTTCATTAAAATAATTTATAAATATTTCTATTCGTATTGGATACTATATTTTATATATTTTATCTATAAATAAATTAATTCAATCAATTTGATTAAAATTATTATGTAAGAATAGTTTCCCAAGTAATATTTATTGAAGTTCTTTTTACTATTAATTTATTAAGGTTTCCATTTGTTTTTAACATATACCAATATGTTTTTGATTATAAGTAAATAATGTATAATCACTTTAATTATGGACCATTATTCTAATTAATTGTCTAGAATCTTCATAAAAAGGATTAAGAAATAGATAAATCCGTTTTACCTAAAGTGAAAACAATTTCAATTCTTTAAATAAAATTATAGTTTCTTTAGATGTTAAAATTAAGTAAGATATCAAGTAAATATAAGGGTTAGATTTGGAGAAAACTATTAGAAAAAAATGTTTTACTTTATTTAACTTTAATTAGGTGGCATGGTTTTTTTCCATAAAAACTTAAATTCTACTTTATATTGTATTAGGGTATATGAACAATAGTATTTTTACAACTGTTACTAATACTATCATTTCAGGTTTTTTCTCATCGACATTTTTCAACTACATTTTGAAAAAGAGTGGAAACCGTAGACTAATATACATTTCAGATCTTGTTTATTGGATGATTGAGATGGACGTGTGTCAAATTTAATCTTTGAATCCCCAATGGTAGTTTTGCCTTCTTGCATTCTATCCATCTTTCTTAATTGTTTCATCTCAGTTCAAGTCATGTATTCCTTTACCTTCTCTCAAACAACTATTTGGTTTGCACGCCATTCGTCGTCGTATTCTCCTCCGCTAAATCGCTTCTGAAGCCACCGTCCCAGTCTCCTTCCAACTGAAAAGTCGTCAAGATACGCTACTTCTTTGTTCAACGCCATTCAATATGGTGGATCTGCCATCTTGTACACTGTCACCAAGGATGTCGGGAGGTTCTCAAATCTTCTTGTGTGTGTGTGTGTGTGTGTGTGAGAGAGAGAGAGAGAGAGAGAGAGAGAGAGAGAGAGAGAGAGAGAGAGAGAGAGAGAGAGAGAGAGAGAGAGAGAGAGAGAGAGAGAGAGAGAGAGAGAGAGAGAGAGAGAGAGAGAGAGTTAAGGGTTTTATTTGCGATTCGTTAACGGAGGAAATCGACAAGGCTAGTTGGGATGATGAAATTGATTATTGAAAAAAGGGAGATTTCATATGGAATTGATGGTGTAGTTTGGCTAGTTGAGTGAAAAGAGAAACTTGTGATGCACCTAACCTATTCGATAAAAGTCCTAATCATAAAATATTTTTTCTTAACCAAGTTAGATTTTACGTGAACATACTAAAATATTTAATGAACTTGATATGATATTAAGTGAACGTTATATGTTTTACGTGAACCTTGCAATAAAATGTGTTATCTATCTACTTGGTTTTTACTTGACTGGGTTGGATTCTATGTGAACAAACAATGATTTTATGTTAACTTGCTATGATATTAAGTGAACGCTTTATATGTTTTATCGAACAAGTCTACATTGACGCATGTAAAAACAAATACGTGCAACACCAAAAGAAACATGTGAACTACAAACATAAATACATGAACTATGAACAATGTATGTAAACAAAAATAGGAATATGTGAATGTTGGGACGATGTTAAGGACTCTAGTTATATACAAAAAAACTGAGGATTACCGAGGGCGGATATCCTCGGTAAATGGAATTTACCGAGAACTTACCGAGAATATGCGTGTTCTCGGTAATCGGCCTCTAGCTAAATTTGTCGAGAACCTTAGTCCTCGCTAATGTTGTAGGTATTTTCTCGCCTAAGTCACCTGACGAGAAGTTTATCGAGGCAAATTACCGAGAACATGTTCTCGGTAATTGGCTCATAATCAAAATTAGTGAGAACCAAATGTCCTCGGCAATGAGCAAGACAACACTCTGGAAATAGCCAATAATGCAGAAATTGGCTCCTGTCCAAAGATTTTTTGCCGATTAATTATTATTTCCTATTTTGAAACATATTTAAAATATATATTAATTCATTATGGTGGTTTACAATTAGATCTTAGATTGAAAAAAAAACTTACAGAATAGATAATAGCTAGAATGTAATAACTGTTGAAGTTCACATAGAAACACAAGTGTTCAACCAATAACAATAAAGATTGCTTAAGAGTTGTGAAGAAACTACTACTTCTCGTCTTGATTTTTTTTTTTTGGTAGAATCTCGTCTCGATCTCTTGTCTTTGGTAAGAAAAGGTCTACCGTCTGTGCTGAAGAAACCACTACTTCTCCTTGAGAAAACTCAACCCCTCAACATTGATCTACAAAAGAAATTATATAGCCATTTTAGTCACTTGCTTTAACTATATAAGATGTAGTATCAAATTATAGTAATTCTACAACAACAGGATATGCATGACAACAATAATTAACCTCAAATTTTAACATGGGTCAATCATTAATCTAGAGGATGTCTTACAATTTAAGAAGAAACACAACAAACAAAGTTTTCAAATGAAGAAAAATGGATCATGTGTGTAACTAAAAAGAAGAGAATTAAATCTTCAATAGCAGATCTTCAATAACAAACTGATGCAAACAAAAAAAAGCATAACACGTGCTTTACCAATTAAATGGTATCATTTCTTACTATAGAGAGAAAGATAACACATGTTATAAATGAATGAACAGGCTTGAGCAAATTTATTGGCTATGTAAATGCCTTACTTGTATTAATTAAGCTCCTGGCTTGCAAAACGTGGTGCTTGAGAACCATAATCAGAGAGTTATATAGATGCAAAGAATGCATCTCTTGTCTCAAACATTCAAAGGCCGCAATTGTGTCCAATAGACAGCTGGATGGAAAGAACTTCACCACTTGCTTGATGGTCCTCCCTAATACAACACAAGAATCATTAACATTGCCTATACAAAGGGTTATGCCAACATTGCTTAAAATAGTGAAGCTAAGGCAAGAAATTAGCTCATGTACATACTTATGCAAATAGTTAGCTCAAGTTATTAGCTCAAGTATGTAGTACAAACAACAAAGCGTTTTAGCATTGCTCATGAGTCACACCACACAAAGAGGTTGAGCACTTAGAGAACCACTTACAGATAACTAAGAACCACTTAAACAATAAAGCCTTCATGTTGCAAACACTTATAGAAATACAACTAAGAACCATTAAGCAAAGAGGTTGAGCAACCAGGACATGAATAAGTCAAAAACACCATCCTCATAACTTTGTTTTTTTCAGTAGAATGCTCCATCACTTTATTTATATTACTTAAATCAGATCATGGAACTCCAAGTTGCATTTACCAGATAAATAGATAACTGCATAGACATTATTCAACCAGTTTTCAAAACAAAACACAAAGCCTAGGCTAACAGATAAATCAGAATAGACAGGGATAATGTAAAACCAATCATACTTGAGTATAGAAGAAGGGAAAAACATTTGGTACCTTGCTTATCATCCCTTCATCTGTTTGTGTTAGCCTCAACCTCACTTACACTGACTGCAAACACAAAAGTGCAATAAACAAAACAATCCTCAACCTCACTTCTGTTCTTATTCATAATTTCAAAACAATCCAATAGAGTAATAGGCAGAGAAGCAAACTAGCGGAGAAGGAGAACCGAGTACACCGGAAAAGGAGGAGAGGAACGAGGACGAGCAAGAAGAGCAGTGGTCTGTCGGAGATCTGAGCGTGGACGAGTGGGATCTGAGAGAACGGAACCGCTGGCGAACGATGAAGAGGAGAGCGGCGGAAATTTGAGCGAGGACGAGCGGGATTTCAGAGAACGACGAGGGCGGACGGAAACCCCAGCGAACGACGAGACAGGCGGAGATCTGAGCGAGGATGAGAGCGGCGGAGATCTGAGCGAGGACGACAGCGTCGGACGAGCGGGATGCAAAGTGGCGACAAGGGCGAGAGAATCGCCGGCGTACAAGCGGTATGTGAGAATTGGAGAAATGTGGGATTAGGGTTCGTAACCCGCTACAAAAAAGGGCTAAAAAAGAATTCAAGTTTACCGAGAACCCAACTTCTCGGTAAAATTGGGCCAATTCGGAACCGAGAACCAATGTCCTCGCTAAACTTGGGCAATCCGAACTTTGCCGAGGCCTTCGGCTCTCGGTAAATTTCCGAGAACATGGGTTCTCGGTAAATTTCCGAGAACATGGGTTCTCGGTAAGTTCTCGCTAAACACCTAAACTATAATGCTTCTCGATAAGTCCTCGGTAAGTTCTCGCAAATAGCGAGAACTCTATGTTCTCGGTATAACTTTGTCGGTAACTGACAGTTTTTTTGTAGTTAATTGTCGTCCCTATGTTTTGATAATGACAAACTCAACTTTGATCTAAAATGTTTGTCCAAGTTATGTCCTATGAACTTACAGGGATGCTCATCATGAAAAGGACAACAAGTGACAAACAGTCCCTAAGGAGTAAAGACACAAAGAATACTTTGAAGATAGAACAAGAATGAGTTTCTGCAAGATGAGGACATAGTCCTTAACGAGCAGGAACGCGTGCCAATTTTCAACGTTCAAATTCAAATAGGTTGTCTGACAAAGATTACATCACCAGACAAGCTAGAAGCTTCGCGCGTTAAAGACAAAATAGCAAGAAGTCAGGATGCCGCTTTCCATACCATCCCAGCATACACTTGGAAGCTTCCCAATGATTCAAGAGCTGACTTTCGAAAGAAGACAATAGTGTACAACCTTAGACAAAGCGACGTTTCTGATCTTGTCGTTGAGGATGTCTGAAGGGCAAAAGGGTCCTAGGAAAGGAGTCCTTCCCAACTCACTATAAATACATTCATTTGCATTTATGGTGAGGTGACTTCTCCTAGACACTCTCGAGAGCTTCTCAAGAGCACGAAGAACAACTCAAGAACAAGAGTGAACTGAGTGTGTAAATCAAAGAAGAACTCTAAAACAAATCACAAAACTATTTGTAACCGAGTGTGTGTTTCCGAAGGACTGTGAAACACGTGTGTTTCATTTCCGTGTAACTTACTATGAGTGTTAGGT
Source organism: Polygonum maritimum (assembly GCA_963924305.1). NCBI lineage: Eukaryota > Viridiplantae > Streptophyta > Magnoliopsida > Caryophyllales > Polygonaceae > Polygonum > Polygonum maritimum. Next base: position 37,466,241 of record OZ002733.1, read on the forward strand.
TGCTAGCTTAGGCTAAAAGGAATTTCACTAGTGAACTTTAGGGACAGACACCTTAGTTCAGAGAAGAGTGCAACTCATGTTGTATAAGCTGTAAGGACTCATTCAATATAAGATAAGGAAGTCATTCAAAATCCTCTTCGGAGGTTGAGGTTTACCCATAAGGACTAGTTGGTCTTAGTGGGGTTCCTCTATAGATACCTTATCCCGTCCTGATCTTATACTTGTGTTTTATTCCTGCTTTAAGTATTTTCTGCTGCATAAGGACGCTACTCTAAGGGCGTCCTTAGACACTAGCTTACTACTAACACGATCCAACAATGAAAAACAAAAATTCTATGAACAACGAAAAACATATATGTTGTTAAATAAAAATGTCTAATGTCATAATACGTGAATTGTAGTAGAAAATATGTGAACAATAAAAGAATTATATGTACTACAAACATAAATATGTGAACTACAAAAGAAATGTATGAACTAGAGCAGAAAACAAGTATGATTGGAGAGGAATGGAGAAATAGACCAAAAAATAACACTTGTTTCTAACTATAAAAATGTCACCGCGTTGATATTCTACCCCAATTCTATATAAATTTGAACTACAATATATGAAACATGTGAACTGCAACTATAAATATGTTTATTACGAACATAAATATGTGATTGAAAAAAATACATGAGTTTTAAAAAAATGAGGGAAAATTGCATTTAACCACCCTTTAATTTATACTTGTTACAATTAACCATCCTTTATATTTTTTTCTACACTTAACCACCCCTTATTTATAATTATGTTCATTTAACCACCCATTTTAATGAAAAACATCATTTTCTCTGTTAAGTAAAGTAAATTACGTTTTTCCTTTCTTTTTAAATTTTATTTACAATAATTAAATAAAGGAAAAACCATAATTGACATTTTTAAGTTCTAATATGCCGATTTTTGCAACCCTTGCCTAATTTCCTCCATAATAACTCCTTTTCTCTATCTAATGGTGAAGAAAAATCACGACTTCGCCGATGCAAAGACCATGGGTATTGGATCTGATTCTAACGACTTTGAGCATCCCTTGGAGTTGATAGTGTCCAAGCTCAATTTATTCCTAAATTCTTTTATTTATTGTAAATAAAATTAAACTAGAAAGGAAAAACGTAATATACTTTACTTAACGAAGCAAATAACGTTTTTCATCAAAATGGGTGGTTAAATGCACATATTTACAAATCAAGAGTGGTTAAGTGTAGAAAAAATATAGAAGGTGGTTAATTGCACCAAGTGTATAATAATGGTGGTTAAATGCAATTTTCCCAAAAAATAAATATCCATGCATATTTACAAAAATGTCATGTGTCACTACTAGACCCTATTTTTAAAGATTGGACTTATATTCATTTTGGACTATTGATCTTCTTAATATAATTGACAATATTCATTTGTAGTTTACATCTTAAAGATCATTTCACCGGAATCAAAGCTTGTTTATTGCATGGATGTCTTATGCAATTTTATGTTTAAAATGATTTATATAAATAGTTAATACCCCTCCATTTCCGTGAAATCGTCCAAAAGGATAAAAATTTATTGGATTAAAAACAATTGGGTAAATTGTGGGTGAAAAGTTGGATAATGGGGATAATATATAATATTAGGTGGTGATAATTTTGTATTTTTATAGATAAAAGTGATAAAGTTGATGAGAAAGTTGGATATTGGAGATAATATATGTATTATTGTAAGAAAAGTACTCGTAGGATGTAAATTAAAAGATATGAATATGAACGAAATTTTCAAGACATTCAAAAAGGAATACAAGACAAACTTTCAAAGATAGAGAGAGTATGTTTTTTGGTAGGGACATCAACAACTATAAATACATAACTAGTATTTTAACCCAAAAACGAACCTTAGCTGAGTATATATATAAAGGTTGGCCAAAACTTTTGGCTAGAGATGGAACCAAGCCGGGCCATGGAATCTAGACCCAAGATCGGCTCGGCAAATTACCGGGCTGGCCCACTCGATAAGGCCCAATCCGGTTTTGTTGTGGGCCGTGTCGACCCGTTGCCAAATACAAAAAAAAAAAAATTAAAAAGATCAACCTAAAGTAGTTTGACTCGGTTCAATCTTTTTTTGGTTTCAATTCGGTTTTAAGCCAAATGAACCAAAATTTTTTAGATATTTAAAAACTAATAATTAATATAGCAATAAATTTATTAATTCATGGGCTAAAAAAAGTGCTCCACTAGAACAACTCAAAAGTCCATATACAAAAAATCCTTAAATTAACACCACTTAACTCTTCCCTTGCTCAAAATTTTCAATGTGGGAGCCTTTTTGTATCATTCCATATGCATTTTTACTTCACAAATTTAATCTCACATCGAAAGTTTTAATAGTAGTGAGTAGTTGTTGACATTATAGAACACCTATAATTTAAAGAGAAAGACTCATGTAAGAATGACTTTTAGAATAAGAAATGGGAATATATTATGACCGTCCGTTTCATGTAATCCTGATCGTCCATTTCTTTGATGTGAAAAAAAAAAACAAAAACAAAATGCCTTGAGGCGACACAATCCCTTCCCATTCTATCCTTCCTCCCAATCTGATATCGACGGAAAACCAGACTCCGGATTTGCCCTTCCAGATGTTCCGCATCCGACGACGACCACGATCCCGACGCCGTCAACGACGACTCCCGCTCCGAGAGCAGTAGCTTCCTTAGCCGGAGAAGACGAAGAAGACGATACTCGAAAGAGAGAAGAGAGATGGAGATCTTCATCTCCTGCAACGACGCTAGCACCGGCATCACACTCTCCTCCGCCGCCTCCGTCACCGTCCACGACCTCCTCGTTGGTGCCGGATTCGACCGCCTCGACGGCGACGGCGACGGCGGCCACAGCTTCTTCTTCTTGTCCTTCCTATCGGCAATTGTAGTCGTTTCCGAGGGCGTGGGTTGTAGATCTGGACATATCGAGTCCCTGTAGATCTGGACCGCCTCCGGAGTGATCGGCGTGGCTTCGACAACCCGACAACCCTAGCAATGTCCAGATAGAGAGAATCAGGACGGAGCGACGGGCTCCGGAGGAACAATTCTTCACCGCCGGCGAAGATCGTACTGGAAAGCGATTCCGGCGCTGGCGACTTTTAGGCCGTCGACGACGACGCCGACGAAGAAGAAGAACAAGATTAAGAAGCTGTCGAAGAAGTTGAGGAAGAGGAGGATTCCTTCCGATGTGATGAAAAATTCTCGCATTCTTCTCACCGAAGCAATCGCCTTCCTTCTCTCTGTTGACTTTCTCCCTAAATAAGGCCCGATGGTATAGCGATTTGCTGATTTTCATTTCGGTCGCTGAATCGGCGGTCGTTTCTCAGAGGGGAACAAGCCTGGAATGATCAATTGCGCGATTGAGCGTTCAATTTCTCCAGAGGTTTTACATTTTCCTGATTACTCGTCTGTTTTTCTGCTCGAATTCTGTTTTTGATGCTTGTTGCTTCGTGTAAAACTGAAATTGTTCATGCTTGTGTGCTAGTCCTTTCCGAATGCGAATGCAATTTCTGTTTGCTGATTGTTCGAATTCCGATTTGGTGCCTCGGATTGGTTAGGGATGTAGTTGTTTAGATTCCGTTATTTACTCGGAGGCTGCTTCTATAAACAATTGGAGGCACCAATTTCTGCAATTATTGTGTGTCTGATATGCTGCAAATCTTGAGTTTGTGTATTATCCATATATCGGTGACCAGTCTTTGTCACCAGTCTTTGTCATTACTTGTTGTGTGTTCCATACAATTACCAAAAATAGTAACAAAACTCATACGCATGTATACTTGGACAAGTAGTATTTAGTCAAAACTTGAAGGCTTACAAGTGATGATTTTCTTCTGGTGTAAAGCGTTTTGTTTCAATGTAAAACGGATTGTGGTTTAGGATCGTAGAACAGTTTTATAGTTATGATCCTATACACTAATTGATTGCTATTTTTGCTTGATAAAGATGATAGTTGGATTAGACATTTTTTGTTCAATTATATTTAGTGAACTTAAACAAAACATTTTTTGTTTAAGCATTTTTTGCACTCAATGATTAGTAGTCCTCATTTTACATGTGATATATTGTATGCATCTCTTAGTCAATTTGTTGATGATCATGCTTGGATTAGTAGTCCTCAAATTGACCATAGAGTATTGACAATAGAGTTGAACAAATATTGACCATTGAGTTGTACAAATTTGACCATTGAGTTGCACAAATTTGACCATTGAGTTGCACAAATATTGATGAATAAATTGACCATAGAATTCAACATATTGGCAATGGAGTTGAACAAATATGAATGAACAAATTGACCATTGAGTTGCACAAACTTGACCATTGAGTTGCACAAATTTGACCATTGAGTTGCACAAGTATTGATGAATAAATTGACCATAGAATTCAACACATTGGCAACAGAGTTGAACAAATATGAATGAACAAATTGACCATTGAGTTGCACAAACTTGACCATTGAGTTGCACAAATTTGACCATTGAGTTGCACAAATATTGATGAACAAATTGACCATAGAATTCAACACATTGACAATACACTTGCACAAATTGCCAAAGCGAAACAAACTATACGAACTTCGACTGCTATAAAATATGAGATGAATGCAAAATTGATCATAGAGTTGCACAAATAAGCAATAGAGTTGCACAAATATGGTTGCACCAATCGGTCATAGAGTTGCACAAATCGGCCATAGAGTTGTACAAATATGGTTGCACAAATAAGCCATACGGTTGCACAAATCTGGACGCCCGTGCCGTTTTCCGAAAAAATACGCCCGTGCCGTTTTTTTCCCTTTTTTTTCTTGAGCCCTTGATCTCTCCTCATCCAATGGCTATGATTCATTCCTATTTCCTACCATAATAATCATTCCTACCGGATCCGGACCCTAATCTAAATGGGTATAGATTCCAAATTATATTTAGATTTATGTAAATTAATTTAAATATGATAGTGATTTAGATTATAATGATTTCTAAATTAGTAATAATTAAACCGGGCCCATCCTGGTTGGGTTGGGTCAGGCTAACAACCTCCAACTTGAGCCCAACCCATGGCTCATGCAGATTTAGCCTGACTGGCTATTTGCGCCTGACCCAGCCCGCAATTCTGTCAATCTCTACTTTTGGCTTTTCTTAATATTGTGGAAAATATTTAATGATAAATTGTAAACAGTATATACCCTCTCTTTAAAAAACCAAAAATGAAGTTTGACCACCACCAAAATCGGTCTTCACCCATATCAATACTCTTTATTATTATTTTCGACCAAAGAAAAACTTTATTTTTATTATTATTCTATCATCGATCTCCGCAAAACATTGACCAATAGATGGACTTGCTTGAAATCTACCTTATTCATATTGACCAAGACGTCATAAACCATTCTCTCATTTCTTTACTTCCACGTGATAAAACATTCACTAGATTGGTAAAATTACAAATTTTTTTGTACAACAATTAAGTAGAAAACACTACGCCTCCTAATAAGGGTAGGACCGACCTAAATCATCCGCCAGGATGATCTTCAAAAACTGTGTAGTTTCACGTATTCTTCCCTCGCCCAAATGGTAGAGATTACAATTTTGGTATTTTTTTGATTTTAGATGTAACTTTTTTTACTTGCTCATTAATTATTTCAATAGGTTAGAAGGTACTACATTACCTCATAGTGGTAAGGGTGAGCATTGTTCCGGACCCAAATCGGATCAAGACTGTATTCCCCCAATTTTATGGATCGAGGACCATATCGGAATTTCCACTACGGTTCACCCTTTATCCAGTCCGGTCCACTTTTGAATCTGTTTGAGCTTGAATTTTTTTTGCAAAAATATACTTTTATGAAAAATATAATGCTTTAAATATTGAAAAATAAATTCTATAACATAAAAACTATTGGTTATTTATATGTTTTTTAAAGTTCGGTCTAGATTAGATTAGATAGGGACCTTTTTTAAAAACTATGGATCAAAGACTGGACCAGAAGTGCCTCATTCCGACACGGTCGAAAAATCTGGTTCAAACCGGATTTTGCCGAACCCATACTTAGTGGGTTAATGTTGTTAGTGGCCGATTATTTATAGAATTAGTTTAGTTTGTTTACTTTAAATAAGCTAGATGTTATCTTGTTTCAACATGCTTGGCTCATTGAATGAAATTATCAAAAAAGTTCAAAGATTTTCTTGACAAATTTCTCTTGGTGAGATCGTTGTCTATAGTAGTTTTCTCGAGTGAGATTATTACTCAAATGATATCTATCACATAAATTCTCCTATGGTATCCAAGGATGTTCATTCTAACCCAAGATGCCAAAGGGACTTCAAAAAAATGGGATCAACATTAGGACTCAGGAGATGCCTCAAATAAAACTTAGTTGCGGTTGCTACAGAAATGTTCTTAGCGACTCGCTTCTAATCTAAAATAGGCATAACATGCATCAGTGACAAGGTGGCACCTTCTTGGCTGATAGTTGTCCTATCACAATGATACTTTCACGGGTTTTGCCATCAACATGTGCAAGTAATTTAAGCCTCGTGATCTATTATTGGGATGGTCTTGATCCCAATAATAGATCCCGTAAGGTTTTGATGATGATACAACACTTGAGAAAGATTTAATGTTGTTTGCTAGTGTTTCAGGATCATTCTAGGAGATATGAGCAAAGGAACACAAGCAGGAACAATCGTCATAAGGTGCCAAGGAAACAGAGTTAAATGCTGAGACGCGGAGATTCCAGAGTGTGCAAGCAAGGGATCAACGCTGAAGCAAGTTACTATATTTGGCAAGAGTATCAACGCGCGAGCGCCAGCGAGGGATCTTTCTATCTATGGAAAGTCGCGTTGATGGATGACGATTAAGGAGAGAATCAGATCTTTGGCTTGAAGATAATTCTCTTGTTAGGATAGTATTGTTAGGAGAGATATTCTGTTTCTCTTAATAAGATTATTCTAGGGTAAATCCCGATTTGTATTTTAGGATAGAATCGATTTCTAGCCTTTAGTATATATAGGGGTTTATGTACTTGCATTTGTTACGAATGCTGAGAGAGTCAATTGCTGAGTGCGATTGAGAGAAAGAACACTAAGTACTCTAGGTCAAGTTGTGTACGAGAGCTAGAGGTGTGGGTCAAGTCTGTTGAGTCGAGTTACGAGTGTGTCCGACGCTGAGGGATCTAGATCTGGGTAGAAGGTTTTGTGTAGACCTTAAGATCAAGGATTCGCGTTTGTAAGTTCATGCTTGGTAATAACAAAAGGCTGGCTTGATTTAATCGCTTTGTGTGAACCTTAATCTGTTTGAACTGTTTTCATATGCCGCTGCCCGGTTTGTTGATCCCTCTGGAGGATCAACATCCGTATACTAACACACGTAGATCCTACAATTGGTAGCAGAGCCTGCGTGCTCTAGTCTGTGTGTTTGTGTCAAACAGGTTTTGAGATGGAGAAACAACTTCAGGAACTTGGTGTCTCTAACTCCAAGCCCCCATTGCTGCTCCCGGGTCAATACAATCTATGGCAAGATGCTATGTCCGATTGGATCAAGGGAAAGAACTTCCAATCCTGGTTGGCTATTGAACTAGGAGACCTTGAAGTTGACGCTGAAAAAAAAGCTAATCCCAGACTCATGGGACCAGATGATTTCAAGGCAATGGAAGCCAACTTCCTTGCTAAGACCTTCATCTCTTGTGGGGTCACCAAGGAGGACAAGAACAAGATTGGCAATCTGAAGAATGCCAAGGCGATGTGGGAAGCCCTGAGTGACATCCACAATGGTACTACTGAAATGAAGGACGATCTGATCCTTGCTACCCAGAAGGAATTCCTCACATTCAAAATGAGGGACGGGGGAAACCGTATCCTCTTATCAGTCTAGATTTACCTCTCTTGATACTAAGATGCTTAGTCTAGGTCTTAATGAAGAAAAAATTTCGACCAATACTAAAGTTAGAGTGTTAATCAATGGACTTACTGGTGATTGGGAACATAGTCGTCTAACCTTCCATGAAAATGATAAGAACAAATCTCTTAAACTGCATGAGTTCTTTGCTAAGCTAACAAAATATGAAATTGAGAGAAATTGTATCAGGGATGGAAAGGAGACGCCTAAGTCTCTAGCTCTCAAACTTGAGAAGGCTATTGGGTACATCGTCGAGGAAGGAGAGGAGGACACCATTGATCCTGATGATCAAACTGCTCTCTTCACTAGAGCAATGAGGAAGCTGTGGAACAGAGGGAAGTTCCCAGGTAGTCGTCCCAGCAACTCTGGTGGGCGACGTGGGAACAATGATGAAACTAGAGACATCAAGGACGTCACCTGCTATCGGTGTCGTGATAAGGGCCACTATGCTAAGTCCTGTCCTAAAGGATCAGAAGGAGAAAGGTCCAACAAGATGAAGAACAAGGAAAGAGCATTTGCTGCATGCTGGGGATCAGATGCAGAAGAGGAAGAAGAAGAAGAGCACCACACGTGCAAAATGGCTATTGCTACGCCAGAAACTTCTTCATCTGAGGTACCTGAATCTGAATTCCTTGATTCCTTGAAAGATCTCTCTAAGGAAAGTTTGATTAGAATGATCATTGAATTGCATAATGACACCATTGATGCTCAAATAGAATTCTCTAAAGCTAATGACATGTGCAATGAACTAAAAGAATCTCTTGAAAGTGCTTCTGAGAAATCTGTTGATACTTGCAAACATTGTCCTGAACTTGAAATTAAGATTCTCAACATGACTTCCACCATTGATGAACTAAATGATGAAATTGTTGCTTTGAATATTGAAAAAGGTGTTTTGCTGACTAAACTTGATATTGCTAAAGGTAAACAGGAAGTTGTTGATGTAGGTCCTACCTTTGTTCCCCAGAGATTCGGGATAGGTTACACAGGAAACAAAGAAAAGGATGGGGCTCATAAGAACTTTGATGCTGCTGAGTTATATGAACAGAGGGATAGGGAACTACAAAGTCTTAAGGATAGGAACTTGCACTTAACCAAAAGAATTCAGGTTTTGGAGCAAGGTGAGGAGAAAAACCCGAGTGAAGACTGTGAGTGGTATGTAGGTAAAGCAGCCCAAAAAATGTTCATAAAACAATCTAAGGGAAGTGAGCCTAACCTCAACAAGGATAGGATCAATGAGAGAAGAATCCAAAAACCTCACCCTAAGTATCACATGGGAGCTTACTTTATGACTTGTTGGTACTGTGGAGATGGGGGACATAGGAAAGCTGATTGTGAGAAGAGAAAGTCCCAAACTGAGAAGAGTAAGAATAGGACCAATGAAGCTAGTACCTCTCAGGAAGGCCCTACGAACAGACCTGCTAGGAATAGAGCTCCTAGGAACAATGGACCTAGGAACAATAGACCTAGAAACAATGGACCTAGGAACAATCCTCGTAGAGTCCCTAGGGATTTTCAACGTGCTAACCAAGGTACACCTAGGATCAAGAAACCTGCTTCTCAAAATGCATGCAATGTTGTGAATATGCTTGATTTTTATGAAGCTAGTCCTGAGGAACAAAGAAAGTATCAGTATCTTGCTCGACCTAGTCAAGCGAAGCTTGTCTGGATCGTTAAGGACTAATCTTTTAAATGCAGGGTGTTGTGAGTGAGGAGAACAGGTGGTACTTTGATAGTGGATGCTCGTGCCACATGACCGGTAATCGAAACAACCTCAACTCACTCAACACAAGTGCTAAAGGAGCTGTTCCCTTTGGCAACAAGAATGAAGGCAAAATCTTAGGGACTGGCGCAGTAAGGATCAATGACAGTGTACAAGTGCAGGATGTCAAGCTTGTGAATGATCTTGGATTCAACCTACTTAGCATTGCTCAAATCTGTGATCAAGGAGACAATGAAGTGATTTTCTCATCCAAGGAGTGTCTGGTCAAAGACAGGAAGAATGGCGAAGTGGTACTTAAAGGTAACAGGTTCAACAATGTTTACATTCTTGATCCTTCTTTCAAACCACTTCAGGGAATTCGTTTGGTAACAATTGCTGATACTAGTGCCCTCTGGCACAAGCGTGTTGGACACGCGAGCTCTCACCTTTTGTTCAAGCTTTTCAAACAGGACCTAGTAACCGGATTACCATGTGTTCAATAAGACCAGGGATCAATCTGTAATGCTTGCGTTACAGGGAAACAATCCCGTAGTTTCTTCAAGTCGAAGAATGTTGTGAGCACAACACGCCCCCTGGAATTGCTCCATATGGACTTATGTGGACCAATGAGGGTGGCTAGTCATTCCGGGAGTCGATATATCTTTGTTATTATTGATGACTTTTCTAGGTACACTTGGACCATCTTTCTCAAAAACAAGAGCGAGGTGTTCCAAGAGTTTGAGGTGCTTGTCAAACAGTCGGAGGTTCGTGTGGGACAGAAGCTTGGTGCTATCCGGTCGGATCATGGGACAGAGTTTGAGAACGCTTCATTCCTACGATTTTGTAGGACCAATGGAGTTTCTCATAACTTCTCTGCCCCTCACACACCTCAACAAAATGGAGTAGTAGAGCGCAAGAACAGGACCCTGGAAGACATGTCCCGGACCATGCTGATTGATAGTGGACTTCCACAAGTCTATTGGGCCGAAGCCGTCAACACGGCTTGCTATATCCTTAATAGGGCTATGATTCGTCCAATTCTTTTGAAAACTTCTTATGAATTGCTCAGGGGACGAAAACCCAATATTGCACACTTGCGAGTCTTTGGTTGCAGGTGCTTTGTACATAATAATGGCAAGGATGATCTCGGGAAGTTTGATCCCAAGAGTGATGAGGCCATCTTTATGGGATATGCACTAGATAGCAAGGCGTACAGGGTTTTCAACAAGAGAACAAGGAAGATGGAGGAAAGTATACACGTGGTCTTTGATGAAAAGACTATGGCTGGAAACCATCACACCTCATCTCTTGATCCCGGGGTGCATCTTCAACAGGATGATTCAGAAGAAGAAGATGAAGGACCTAGGCGGACAGGTGGAAGTGGAGGAAGCCCAAATGTCAATAATTCCACAGAGTCTAATGGTGATCCTCCAAATGACGATGATGGTGCATCCGATGCATCTATGCCATCACTGGAGGGAGATCCTGTGTACGATGAAGGTCATGAAGATGGTGTTTCCTCTAATCCCACTCCCGATCCCTCTTCAACCAACGTTGAAAGTGATCCACAAGCTGAGGGGGAACAAGGAGGAGGTATACCAACAGAAGGATCAATTCAAGTCAGGAATTACCAACAGCGAGCTGCCCATCCACTTGATAATCTTCTAACTCCATTAGAGAAGGAAGGTGTAAGTACTCGATCCCAACTTCGTAGTTTCTTTGCATACCATGCGTTTATCTCTTTTGTAGAACCCAAGACGATCGATGAAGCTCTTCGTGATCCGGATTGGGTTGTGGCAATGCAAGACGAGTTAAACCAATTTGTGAGGAACAAGGTGTGGGAACTAGTACCGAGACCAAAGCACAAAAAGGCAATTGGAACCAGATGGGTTTTCCGGAACAAACTTGATGATGGTGGAGTTGTAGTGAGGAACAAAGCGCGACTGGTTGCCAAAGGTTACAACCAACAGGAAGGGATCGACTACGACGAGACCTATGCTCCTGTTGCCAGGATCGAGGCAATCCGTTTGCTAATTTCTTTTGCAGCTCACAAAGGCTTCAAATTGTTCCAAATGGATGTGAAGATGGCGTTCTTAAATGGATTCCTCCAAGAAGAGGTGTATGTGGAACAACCTCCTGAATTTGAAGATGTTGATTGTCCTGACCATGTGTACAGGTTAGACAAGGCGTTGTATGGGCTCAAGCAAGCTTCCAGGGCTTGGTATGATAGGCCCGCCCAGTTCCTACTGTCTAATGGGTATAGACGTGGTGCAATCGACAAAACGTTGTTCCTTCTGGAACAACGCGGTGAGATTCTGGTAGTACAGGTGTATGTTGATGATATTGTGTTTGGTTCCACTAACCCAGCTCTTGTAGAAAAGTTCAAAACTCTTATGAGTAGCGAGTTCGACATGAGTATGATAGGGGAACTATCATTTTTTCTTGGTCTTCAATTTTCGCAGGAAAAGGAGGGAACAAGGATCCATCAACAGAAATACATCAAGGAGATGCTTAAGAAATATGGCATGGACAACACGAAACCTATTGATACACCTATTTCTACTAACACTCGTTTGGATGCAGATGAAGGTGGGATCAATGTTGATCAAAAGACGTATCGAGGAATGATTGGTTCCTTGTTATATCTAACGGCCAGTCGGCCATATATTGTGTTTAGTGTTTGTCTATGTGCCAGGTTTCAAGCAAATCCCAAGGAGTCTCATCTCAAAGAGGTGAAAAGGATCTTTCGATATCTGAAGGGATCTACCAATCTCTGTCTTTGGTACCCCAGGATCTTCGAGTTTGATCTTCTCGCATACACAAATGCTGACTATGCTTGGCACATTGTGGATAGAAAAAGTACATCGGGGATGGCGCAATTCATAGGACCTTGTCTTGTTTCTTGGGGATCTAAGAAACAGAACACGGTTGCTTTGTCCACGGCCGAGGCTGAGTATGTAGCGGCCGCAGCGTGTTGTTCCCAGGTACTCTGGCTTAAACAGCAATTGGAAGATTATTGTATGTCTCTTGGAACCACTAGCATTCGGTGTGATAACACTAGTGCAATAGATATCTCCAAAAACCCAGTTCATCATTCTCGTACTAAACATATTGAAATTCGTCATCATTTTTTACGAGATAATGTTGATAAAGGTTTGGTTAAGTTGGATCATTGCCGGACCGAAAACCAAGTGACAGACATTTTCACCAAGGCATTGGACAGAAAACCCTTTGAGTATCTGAGGATACTCTTAGGCATGATCACCATGAACTAGACAAGTCCCGGTCCTCTATTCCCCCAATGCTTGGCTAGAATAATTCTTTGATCCAGGGGGAACAACACATATGAGTGATAAGTTTTCTTGATTCTGAGTGTTCATGATGATTTACTTTGGTTATTGATCCTTTGATTCTTTGGTTATTGATCCTTGGTGCTTTCGCTTTCACTCTTGAGACATAGTAATTTGAGGCATGAAAACCTCTTTCTTTGATCCCAAAATGGCTAACTTGATCTTGTTATCCCACGTTATAAGACGAAATGATAGTTAGTCATGAGACCGTCCTAAGCCTTGATCCAGGTAAACGTTTCCTATGAGCCTGACTTACTTGATACCTCTTCTTTACGGGATTTACTTATCTGGATCAATTTACTGACCTTGCTTGTGTGTTGCATAGTTGTTTTGGATATGCGTGTGAGTTTATTGCTTCTACCCTGTTATTATCCAAAACCCACATTTTTATCACTCAAGACAAGGATAAGGATCAGTCAGGAAGGATCAGAAAGGTGGCCGAAATAAGGATCAGTGAGAAATTGGTAAGGATCAGTGGCAACGGTCAAAAATTGGAGAGGATTGCTTGTTACCGTTGGAGACTGGTGGAAACGGCTAGAAAAGAGCCGTTTGGGAACATTAATGCGTCTCGGGTTTTGAATTTGTGACGCGACAGGGAGCCGTTGGAGTTGTTGTGGCCGTTGGGATCAATTTGTGCGAAGCCGAAAATTTTGGAGCCGTTTGAGGTAAAAATCTATCCATATCTTTCCATATCCTTACCTCTCCCATAAATACTCACCCATATCTTCCCAAAAATCCCTTCACCAAATCTTGCTAAAATCTTGCCATAACCGATTCTCTCGCCTCCTATAAACTCTCAAAAGCTCTGACCTTTCCACAATCTCTCCAAACTCTAATTGTCTCTCCTCAACCTAAATCTTCCCAAAACCGAATCCATGGCCTCCCAAACCAAAGATGAACAAATCGCCGCTCTCCAAGCTCAAATCGCCGCCCTCTCCGCTCAGAAAGAGAGCGAAACCAAATCGGGAAGGGCTACGGAGGCTCTGCCCATGACCTCTCTGGATTCCGTCGCCGACGTGGCTAAAGCGGTGGCAAAAGACCAAGAAGTCCACAGCCCGGAGAAAGACCAGGCCAAGGTCCCGGCTGTTGAAGAGGAAAATCCAGAGGAGGAGGAGGAAGAAGAGGTTCCCCTCAAAAGGAAGACTCCCAAGCGGGGTCGCAAGGAGGTTGATCCTGACGTGGAGATAGTATCTCCGCCTGAGTCCCAAACAGGGGAATCCACCCCCAAGAGGATCAAGACCTCCAAACCTCTTCTCTCTACTCCGGCGTCCAGTGGTCGCCACACCAGGAGCAAGGGAAAGCTAACGGCCGCTGATAAAGGTAAAACCTTGGCTGTGATCGAGGAAACCCCTGCCCCAACTCCTGCCCATATTGAGCCCACCGATCTCATCTCCGAAGAGCCCAAAGATACCGGAGTTGAGGACCGCAAGATTGTAGCTCCCCTCATTGTCAACGAGGAGCTACTCAGGGCTAACAAGCTGGAAGAGTTGTGGGAACTCATCAAGTTTCAAGGCTGGGAGGAACTCAGCACAGAAAAGGTAACCGTTGATCCTGATCTTGTCCGTTCCTTCTACTCCACCTTCTCTGCTGCCTCTACTCCCTTCTGTGTGATGGGCTTTGCACAGATTGGGAACAAGCCGCTTGCTCTCACCAGTGCAGAAATTGAGAGCTGGCTCCAGCTTCCGTCTGGCGGTATTGGTGTGCTCCCTGCTACCGGCACCTGGCCGGAGGGAAAAGAAGAAATCTTGGAGAGAGTTTTCGGCAACCCTGACGCCAAGCTTGCTACTGCTGAAATGTCCCTCATGATCCGCATCGCTCATCAGTATCTGACCAAGGTGTTGGTCCCCCGCCAAGAGAAAAGGAACAATCCGACCATTGTTGATATTGTGCTGTTGGATCAGTTTCTGAGCAAGCAGAAGATCGACCTCCCTAAGCTTATACTGCTGCACATTCACAAGTGCTCCGGCAAAACTCATTCCTTACCTTACCCTGGGATCGTGAAGAGGCCTCCAGGAAAAGGGCCTTTACCAGCCCAAAGAGGAGGTGAGTTTTGGCTTTCCCCTGGCCAAGCACAACATTGTGCGGATGGCTTATATTGACAACCCTGACCCAAAGAACCTCAAATCTGCTGTCAAGGGGTCGGGATCAGTAAAGGGAAAGGAGCTTGGACTGATTCTTGCTGAGCTGACAAGAGTAAGGGAGCTTCTAGAGTATCAAGTTGCTGTGCTCACTCACAGGGACCAACAGAGAGACGGGACTGCTCCGCATGAAGAAGATACAGCTGATTCCCCGTCCAAGTCTTGAGTGATCCCCTCCACCCACCCTAGCCCATAATGATCCCACTTTTGAGTGTTTCTCTTTTGATGTTTTTATGTTTCTATTATGACTGTCTCTGTTCCCATCTTTTGCATGCTCCCTGGCGATGTAATCCAAATATTATAAGTAATGAATGAATTTGCTTGGTTTCTGATTGCTTATGTGCTTAAGTGTTAAAATGTTCTATAAGGATCAAATTGAGTTATTTGATGATGCCAAAAGGGGGAAGTTAGGAAAATTGCAGAGATGCGTCTGGTTCTTGGTACAGAAGGATCATCCATATGCTAAGGGGGAACTATGCTGCTGGTAAGTAGGTTCGTCGAAGGTCCTACTCAGGGGGAACTCTTGTACTTGTTGTTTGTCCATTCGATTTATGTTAAATTTTCCCAAGTGTTTGTCATCATCAAAAAGGGGGAAATTGTTGGGATGGTCTTGATCCCAATAATAGATCCCGTAAGGTTTTGATGATGATACAAAACTTGAGAAAGATTTAATGTTGTTTGCTAGTGTTTCAGGATCATTCTAGGAGATATGAGCAAAGGAACACAAGCAGGAACAATCGTCATAAGGTGCCAAGGAAACAGAGTTAAATGCTGAGACGCGGAGATTCCAGAGTGCGCAAGCAAGGGATCAACGCTGAAGCAAGTTACTATATTTGGCAAGAGTATCAACGCGCGAGCGCCAGCGAGGGATCTTTCTATTTATGGAAAGACGCGTTGATGGATGACGATTAAGGAGAGAATCAGATCTTTGGCTTGAAGATAATTCTCTTGTTAGGATAGTATTGTTAGGAGAGATATTCTGTTTCTCTTAATAAGATTATTCTAGGGTAAATCCCGATTTGTATTTTAGGATAGAATCGATTTCTAGCCTTTAGTATATATAGGGGTTTATGTACTTGCATTTGTTACGAATGCTGAGAGAGTCAATTGCTGAGTGCGGTTGAGAGAAAGAACACACGAAGTACTCTAGGTCAAGTTGTGTACGAGAGCTAGAGGTGTGGGTCAAGTCTGTTGAGTCGAGTTACGAGTGTGTCCGACGCTGAGGGATCTAGATCTGGGTAGAAGGTTTTGTGTAGACCTTAAGATCAAGGATTTGCGTTTGTAAGTTCATGCTTGGTAATAACAAAAGGCTGGCTTGATTTAATCGCTTTGTGTGAACCTTAATCTGTTTGAACTGTGGTAGAGCGCAAGAACAGGACCCTGGAAGACATGTCCAGGACCATGCTGATTGATAGTGGACTTCCACAAGTCTATTGGGCCGAAGCCGTCAACACGGCTTGCTATATCCTTAATAGGGCTATGATTCGTCCAATTCTTTTGAAAACTTCTTATGAATTGCTCAGGGGACGAAAACCCAATATTGCACACTTGCGAGTCTTTGGTTGCAGGTGCTTTGTACATAATAATGGCAAGGATGTTCTCGGGAAGTTTGATCCCAGGAGTGATGAGGCCATCTTTATGGGATATGCACTAGATAGCAAGGCGTACAGGGTTTTCAACAAGAGGACAAGGAAGATGGAGGAAAGTATACACGTGGTCTTTGATGAAAAGACTATGGCTGGAAACCATCACACCTCATCTCTTGATCCCGCAGTGCATCTTCAGCAAGATGATTCAGAAGAAGAAGATGAAGGACCAAGGCGGACAGGTGGAAGTGGAGGAAGCTCAAATGTCAATAATTCCACAGAGTCCAATGGTGATCCTCCAAATGACGATGATGGTGCATCCGATGCATCTATGCCATCACTGGAGGGAGATCCTGTGTACGATGAAGGTCCTGAAGATGGTGTTTCCTCTAATCCCACTCCCGATCCCTCTTCAAAATAACGTTGAAAGTGATCCACAAGCTGAGGGGGAACAAGGAGGAGGTACAGCAGCAGAATGATCAATTCAAGTCAGGAATTATCAACAGCGAGCTGCTCACCCATTAGAGAAAAAAGGTGTAAGTACTCGATCCCAACTTCGCAGTTTCTTTGCATTCCATGCGTTTATCTCTTTTGTAGAACCCAAGACGATCGATGAAGCTCTTCGTGATCCGGATTGGGTTGTGGCAATGCAAGACGAGTTAAACCAGTTTGTGCGGAACAAGGTGTGGAAACTAGTACCGAGACCAAAGCACAAAAAGGCAATTGGAACCAGATGGGTTTTTCGGAACAAACTTGATGATGGTGGAGTTGTAGTGAGGAACAAGGCGCGACTGGTTGCCAAAGGTTACAACCAACAGGAAGGGATCGACTACGACGAGACCTATGCCCCTGTTGCCAGGATCGAGGCAATCCGTTTGCTAATTTCTTTTGCAGCTCACAAAGGCTTCAAACTGTTCCAAATGGATGTGAAGACGGCGTTCTTAAATGGAATCCTTCAAGAAGAGGTGTATGTGGAACAACCTCCTGGATTTCAAGATGTTGATTGTCCTAACAATGTGTACAGGTTAGACAAAGCGTTGTATGGGCTCAAGCAAGCTCCCAGGGCTTGGTATGATAGGCTCACTCAGTTCCTCTTGTCTAATGGATATAGACGTGGTGCAATCGACAACACAACCGTCCCTTAGTTTTGATATGACAAACTCACTTTGATTCTAATAAAGTTGTCCAAGTGTTCAGGAACGCCAGTGACCAAAAGGACAACAAGTGTGTATGGGCGTCCCATAAGCTTAGGGACGCTAGCTAACAGGAAGTAAGGACCAGCTAGAGACTACTTGAGCAAGGACGGAGTCCCAAGCAAGTAGGAACGCAAGAAAGGAGTCCTTACTCACTAGCCGACAGGATGACATCACTCGACAATGTTTGATCATCCAAGGACACGTGGAGACCGATCCTGTTACAGAGTCCATCAACACGTGGCGGCCGATCCTGTAGCGAAGTTCATCATACACAGCTGGATACAGGAAGCTTCCTCATCACCGCCCTACTATGTGGAGGAAGATCCTGTAGCCACGTCCATGAAGGGCATGATCGTCCCAATGAAAAGACGCCCTTTCCCAAGTCCTATAAATAGCCCCAAGGCATTTATTGTGATGTTAACGCTTTCAAGAATATTCAGAGAGAATCAAAGAGAAAGCGACTCACTCAAGAGCACGAAGAACTAACTCAAGAACTCAAGAACAGTGCTAAAACTTGTGTTAGATCGAGTGAGACTTGTAACCAAATCACAAAAACAGTTTGTAACAGAAAACCCAAAAAGAGAGAGAGAGTTCTGCGAAGTATTGTAGAACGTAGGAATAGAGTCCTTTAGTAGATTGAACTAGCTTAAGTTGTAGGCTTAAAGGAGTTCATTACTAGTGAACTTAGGGAAAAGCTAAGTGTCAGAGAACTGTAAAGGCTCGCCAGTACAACTGTAACATCGTTCAATAGAAAGGAAAGAACTATTCAAAAATCCTCCAAGGAGGTAGAGGTTTACACTCAAGGACTACTTGGTCTTGAGTGGTTCCTCTATAATTCACTGCGTTCATCTATTATCTGTTTAGTACTTAATTTCCGCTGCATTACTCAAGGACGTCCTTACTCCTCGTAGGGACGCCTAACCTAAGGACGCCTTTACCAAAGTAAAGGATGTCCCTCAGTACTAACGATCCAACAATTGGTATCAGAGCAGGCGCTCTAGATTCTTACTGAGTTGCAGGTAAAGATGGACATGGAACCCATTGGAATCTCTTTTGTGAAGCCTCCGCGCCTAACGGACGGCAACTTCAACCGTTGGAAGACAAGGTTTGAAAATTTCTGCAGAAGTCAAAATTATCAATGCTGGAAGGTCATTATGAAGGGAGATCTCAAAGTTCCTGCTGATAAGCGGTATTTTAGTCACCCTAATACCGATCAAAATAAACCAAGCTACCTACTAGGAATGTAGTAGGGAAGTAAGGGTCGATCCCACAGAGACTCAGGTTTTCAATGTTTATTGCTATGCTACTCAGAGTTAGAAAAGGGGGGTTTTGTGAAATTGTTCTACTAACTAATAAATTACACATGCAAAACTAAGATTGATTTATCAAATATGAGGGAAGTATGCTTAACCAGTCAATATCCATTGCGAATTCGATTATTGATCATTGATTATCAAAATTCTCCTTTTACCTTGACCAATCTATTGCGGAATGCTAATAACCCAACTTCATGGAATTATTAATCATACTTCAATTCTAGTTATTAGCCCGACCGGTACTAACAACCCTAATTATCAAATAACCTAAGAGACTTCCTAGATTCAATTTGACAACAGCATTAAGATTCAAGTATCAATAGAAACATGCATTCAGAGCAACCAGACATCCAAATAACATGCAATTGAATTCTCTTCTCTAATCAATTAGTCCTACCAGTCCTAGATTTATTAAAGGTTCTACTTATGATCTAATTAACACCGACCGGTAATTAGAAATTCTAGTTGTAATTCAACCTAGAAATCCTATTAGGTGATCAAGCTAATAAAACCCTAGGCTGAAATTAATCAATTAAGCATAGAGAAAACAATCTAGTCAAGGAAAATTAAGAACAATCAAACCTCACAATAATATTTCGTTCACAACTTCAATTAACTAGTTAAGCAAAAGGAATTTAGCTACTGAAAGACATTGAAAAGCTTACAAAGTTTCCCATAGGGTTCTTGTTCTCCAAGTCTTCAATAACACCAATCAAAATCAAAAGTATTGAGATAATAAAACCTAGAAACTAATATCCAAAAATATATCTAAGAGGTTTCTAAAAATATTATCCAAAACAAGTTTCAACCCAAAAGCCCAAAAGCCATACAAAAGTATTACTTCTCGCGTACACGGGTGGAAACGCGGGCTAGGCTATGAAAACTCGGGCGCGCTTTGGCTTGCTTGCCCGCCTTTTCACGCCAGACGCTCAGGTGCCGAAACGCGGGGTACGCCTCTAAAGCACGGGCGCGCTTTCGTGCCAGGCCGCGCTTTCAACACTGGTCGTCACGTATCATTTCAGAGGCTGTTTTGACCCACTTCGAGTTGGAATTTGGACTCGGAGTAAAAAGATGAATTGTAGCTCTTCGAGTTAGCTTTCCAAATGACACCAAAATCAGCTCGATCCGACCACTAGAGCTCTAGATCCAGCCCTTACAAGCAAGAGGTGTCGAAACAACAACCCCAATACATAGTCCGGATCCAAGTGTGCTTTTCCCATCACCTCTTGGGCTAATCTCATAGCTTGGCTCTCTTCTTGCTTTCTCCAATGCTTTGGCTTCACCTCCTCTCCACTTATTGTCTTCACATCTACAATTAAAAACCACAACAAAGTGTAGATATCCGAATCTTTCTACAAACTAACAAAACTAGCAAAACTAACTAAAACTATACCAAAAACCATAAAAATCCTAACTAAACATGCCCTAAAACACTACCTATCATGTGCCTATCAAATTCCCCCATGCTTGAACCTTGCTTGTCCTCAAGCAAGAAATAAAATCAAAGTCACACCACAACTAACAAGTTAAGCATCCATCTCAATATCAATCCACATTTCATCACTTAAGCTAAACCTTAACCAAGACATCATTGCATACATGGAATAGAAGCTTTCAAATAAAATCATTCATCCATTCTAGACCTCACCAAGGCAATGTGTTTTTGCACTCTTCACTCAAGTGTTTAAGGGATATGTGTTTCACTCAATATCAACTTTGAAAACTAGACTACCATAGGCTTGCATCAGTGTTCTAAATCTCCACTACGAATGATTAAACACACAACAAAAATCATGAGGACTTTTAAGGGTTGTAATGAGGCCAAGGTATAAACAAGTAGGTAATGAAATATTTGGTCATGTGGTGCTAAAAATCCGGGAACTAGTGCTAGCAAAAACCCAAATTACAAAAAACCACTATTAACTTCATACTTCCACCACTTATTCACCTCTTTCTCATCACTTTTCTTTCAACACTTTTGCTCACTATTTTTTTTTTCTCTTTTTCACTTTTTTTTTTCTTTCTTTTTTTTTCTTTTCATAAGAGACATATTTTTTTTCTCTTTCAACTCCTTATCTTTTTCTTTCTTTTCAAACTCAACATTCTTCCTTTTCTCCTTTCAAACAATCCCCATAATACCACAAAGAACAACTCTAGCTAAATCCTAATTCCCGGATGGGTCAAGCTTATCAAGGCTAGGAGTTATTTTTGTGGAGCTACAAAATAAGGCTAATAGGCTCAAAAATAGGGGTTATCAAAACAAGGAATAATGCAAGGTAGATAAGGATAATATGAGCTAATGAACATGCCTCAATCATCTTAATGTCATGCATTTAAATCATGTAATGTAGCCTTGAAAAAGATATCTAAACGCAAGTTCTAGAGCTAGCAATCAAAGCGATACACTCAAGAAAAAGATGCAAATATGCAATAAAGGCTCAAAATAATCTCACATGGCATAAATGTCTAGAACTTCATAAATAATTCAAAATTTCAACTTCCTATGCATGCTCAATCCTATAATCAAGATTAGTAACTCAAAGAGTCATGCTTCAATCCAAGGAAACTTCAACCGAACAAGCAAGTCATGGGTTAGATAATACTCTTAACTTAGAGAAACAAGTGGACAAGTAGGGATATTTGGATCCTAAAATGCAATATTTTTGTGATTTTATAATTTTTCAATATTTTTGGTGATTTTTCAAAATTTTAATCAATGCAAAACAAGAAATTAAACATGCAAATGCAACTATATGAATGCGATATAAGACGAAGCAAGAAATCCCTTCCCTCATGCTTAAATTTTACATTGTCCCCAATGTAAAGTAAAAGTAAAGAGAAAAGAAAAACTAACCAAGTCATCTACTAATCCGGATCCTGAGGTGGTGGTGGTGGGAAGCACTCGGCGGCCGAGCTATGACATGTGCAACCCGAGTTATGAGACTTGTACGCCGGGCTGAGTAGAAACAAAACCAAAAAAAAAACAAAACAAAAACAAAACTACACTAAACTAGTACTAAGAATAAAAAACAACTATCCTAATCACTTGGGTTGCCTCCCAAGAAGCGCTTGGTTAACGTCGTTAGCTTGACGAGAGCACAATTTCGCAGGCTCAGACATTGTCAAGGCCCTTAACAACTTATCAAACACCTGCGAGCTCATCTTAATGAAACATAAATAACACAAGAATAAGTTGAGTTTAAATAACATGTCAGTCAAACACCGTTTCAACTTATCAAACCTATGAGCCCAATTTTCATAAGATGGCATATGCTCGAACCAATGCGAATCAAGTGGTGGCTTTTCAATATATGTATGAAATGAATCAAATCTCTTACCAGAAATATCACTTTCAATCAAGATGAACTCAGAGAAATCCCTAGAATTTTCATCATGCTGCAAAATTGGTTCTTCGGATGAATAAGCAATAGGAAGGAATGCAATCGGCTCATTGAGTTCGGTGACCTCTTCTTTAGCAATATAAACTCCACAAGGCTCATCTATGGTCTCCTCGAGATGAGTAGTATCACATGGAATATCAAAGACACCATCTTTACCCAACTCATGTGTAGGGAATTGCTCCTCCACATGGATTTGAGTATCCAATTCAGGGGCTCTTGAGATGTCAGGAGCCTCATCAGGTTGGAGTATTGATGAAGATGATTCGACCAACAAACACTGACGGCCCATATAACAAAGAAAATCCCAACACTCCTGATGATTCGACCAACAAACACTGACGGCCCATAGAATTTTTCTCGATTCACTTGGGTTCTTTTCTTGGTGTCAAAAGCAGATTGTTTCAATGCGTTCAAAGTCTTCATCAAATAAGTGGAAGTTGCCCTTGAGACGCCTCTCAAAGCCATAAGATCAGACCATGGAACGGAGTTCCAAAATTCAGAGTTCCTGGCCTACTGTGATCAACATGGAGTCTTACACAACTTCTCAGCTCCAAGGACTCCTCAACAAAATGGAGTCGTGGAAAGAAAGAATAGGACGCTAGAGGATATGGCAAGAACTATGCTCTTGGCTAATAGCGTTCCCAAGTACTTCTGGGCGGAAGCTATTGCTACAGCATGTTACATCATCAATCGTGCCATGATCCGTCCTTTGCTAAAGAAGACATCTTATGAGTTGTTGCATGGAAGGAAGCCTCGCATTGACTATCTCAGAGTTTTTGGATGCAAGTGTTTCGTTCACAACAATGATAAAGAAAAACTTGGAAAATTTGATGCAAGGAGTGATGAAACCATATTCCTTGGGTACTCTCTTACCAGCAAAGCATATAGAGTTTTCAACAAAAGGACTCTAAAGCTTGATGAGAGTATTCATGTTGTATTCAAAGAAAGTTCTTCTCACAAAGAAAAACCAAGTAAGAAAGAACGCTCTTCTTCACAACAACTGGACGACTCTAAAGATGAAGCTGAAGATTGGACCTCTGGAAAATACTATGTCTCTAAGGACGCATCTTCAAATCCTGAAGAAGTCTCAGTAGACGCTCCGAGTGTTGTTCAAGGAGTTCCTTCTCGCAGTGAATCCCCAGTTCAACAAGATGTAGCTGAATCAAGTCAACAAGGCGAGCAACGTCAAGGTGTGGACGCTCTCTCTGAGGGGGAACACATTGAGGACGATGCTCAAGGTGGTAGTGATGATTCTGATGGAGACATTGATCCAAGATTTACTCAATTGTTTCAAAGGGAGTCCCGCTTCTCTAGGGACCATCCAACTTCGCAAATTGTTTCTGATCCTTCTCAAGGAGTTCAAACAAGGTCAGCTGCAAGCAAGTCCCAGAGTGCAAACTTAGCTTTCTGTGCATTCAATGCCTTTGTCTCTATGGTGGAGCCAAAGAATATTAAAGAAGCACTCGAGGACGCTGACTGGATTCAAGCAATGCAAGAAGAACTTAATCAGTTTGAAAGGAACAAAGTTTGGACTCTCGTCCCACGTCCCAAAGGAAAAAATATCATAGGGACGCGATGGGTGTTCAGAAATAAGCTTGATGAGAGTGGACGTGTGTCAAGAAACAAGGCAAGACTGGTGGCTCAAGGATTCAAACAAGAGGAAGGCATAGACTATGATGAGACCTTTGCTCCTGTTGCTAGAATTGAGGCCGTTCGTCGCCTTATTGCCTTTGCCGCTCATAAAGGATTCAAGTTATTTCAGATGGACGTCAAGACTGCCTTTCTCAATGGAAAGCTAAAGGAGGAAGTGTATGTTGCTCAGCCGCTTGGCTTCGAGGACGCCTCTCACCCAGATCATGTGTACCACTTGGACAAAGCGCTCTATGGACTCAAGCAAGCCCCTCGTGCATGGTACGACAGGTTTGCGTCCTTTCTTCTGTCTCATGGGTACACTATAGGTTCAATTGATAAAACTTTGTTCATAAAGAAAGTTCACAAGGACATTTTAATTGCCCAAGTCTATGTTGATGATATAGTCTTTGGTAGTACTAACATGAAGCTTGTAGATGAGTTCAAGTCCTTAATGAGTAGTGAGTTTGAGATGTCCCTCATTGGAGAACTCAATTTCTTCTTGGGACTTCAAATCAATCAACTCAAGGAAGGGACGCGCATTCACCAACAAAAATATGTCCGTGAAATGCTTGAGAAGTACGGGGTGAACACGTCCAAACCTGTTGCAACCCCTTGTTCTCCAAACTCGCGTCTTTACGCAGACGAACAGGGAAAGGACGTTGATCAAAAGCTTTATAGAGGAATGATTGGCTCTTTGCTTTACTTGACCGCAAGCCGTCCCGACATTATGTTTGCCGTTTGCTTGTGTGCACGCTTCCAGGCAAATCCAAAGGAGTCCCACATGCAAGAAGTCAAGAGGATCTTTCGCTACCTCAAAGGACGCAACGATCTTTGCCTTTGGTACCCCAGGAAGACGTCCTTCAAGCTAGTTGGTTACTCGGACGCTGATTATGCTGGTCATGTAATTGATAGAAAAAGCACTTCAAGAATGGCACAGTTCCTTGGTTCATGCTTAGTCTCTTGGGGATCTAAGAAACAGATTTCTGTGGCGCTTTCAACTGCGGAAGCCGAGTACGTTGCTGCTGCTTCGTGCTGTTCACAAGTTATCTGGATCAAATATCAGCTAGAGGACTACGGTATCAATCTTGAAACTATTCCCATTCGTTGTGATAACACAAGTGCTATTGAAATTTCTAAGAATCCTGTTTTCGATTCACGCACAAAGCATATTTATATAAGGCATCATTTCTTGCGTGATAATGTTGAACTAGGACTCATTAGTATGGAGCATGTAAAAACTAAAGACCAAATAGCTGATATCTTCACTAAGGCGCTTGATAGACGTCCTTATAGGGATGATAACTTTTAAGTAGCAAGTCCCGTTCTACTATTCCCTCAATGATTGGCTATGTTTTGTAGATTCTAAGTGTTTAAGGACTGTTATGCATTAAATTCATATTTGCAAGAACGCTAGTCTAAAACTTTATGTGTTTGCTACTTTGGAACGCCATTCAAATTTTCTCTATTTTGTCTTGAAAAGAGTATCCCTGATCACCCAACCCTCATTATAAGCCGAAATGATGGGAACTCTAAGCTTACCCTAGCCGAGAACTCCGCAAAAGCGTCCTATGAGCTTCATATATTCTTTTACGGGACGTACTTGCTTTGTTCTCAAATGGTTCGAAAGGTGATCACAAGGACGGTTAAATTGGTCGTTGGTTTGCTTGAAGAGGTAAAATTTTGCTAAGTATGAGAGAACGCTCAGTGTTGGTAGGAAAGAACGCCAGTTCAGTATTTGAGAAGAAGTTGAAGAGTCAGAATTTTGAACTTTTGAAAGTGTGAACAGTGACCGTTGCTTTTGCTCAATTCTTAAGGGGGAAGTTTTGCCACGTGTCGCACAGTAAAACAGTGGTAATTACCGTTTGTGCCACCGCTTCCTCTCTATAAGGCCAGAACAGTCGCAATCAAATTTATTACGCTCAACCACTTTCTCGCTCTCAAATCTGCTCTAACTTCTCTTTAGAACTCCGGTGACTTTCTCTCACTAAAATTCATCTGAAAAAATGTCTCAAAGACAGTTGAACGTGGCCGGATCTTCTACCGGCGAGAAGCGAAGAAAGCTGGTGAAGTCCCACCATATAGAGAAGCCAAAACCCATCGTTCTCAATGAGTCTCTACTGGACTTCATCAACAAGAAGCCCAGAACGCTGTACAACTTAATCAGGGAACGCATGCAAATGCCAGAAGTAAAGAATGACGCAGTGAGAACAAGAAATTATGAGAAGTTTATTGAACGTTTCGTCGTTCCCAGCCTCCACAACACAGACTTCAAAGATCTACCTGGACGGATGGACGATAAGCTCTTCTTCTCTCAGTTCGGAGGTGAGAATCTTGGCCCTCTTCTTGAACTTATACCAGACTTGCACAATGCAGTCTTACCCGAGTTTCCTATGTACCCAAGGAACTCCTTAGCCTTTCAAATGACCAAGAACCGGGTACCAAGTCCCTCTCCACCTCCCCCTGCCGTTCCCACTTTAACCACCAAAAACCTGCTAAAGCGTCCCGCCCCTTCATCTCCCCTCTCAAAATCTTCAAAACAAACCTCCTCTAACCCAACACAAATCGTGGATAAATTTCCACCACATTTAAAGGAGGGACGCTCCAAGAAAGTTCACGACCCAAGGCCCCTCAAAAAGGCCAAGACCTCAAGCGTCCCATCCTCCAAACCCTCCTTAAAAAGGCCTAGCACCACAAAAAGGCCATCCAACCTCTCCAAGGAATCCACTCCTCCCCCTCAACCCATTCAAATCGTTCAACTCCCCACCCCTCCTCCGTCCCCTCAACCTTCCAAGAAAAATGCACTTATCCCTTTTCCTCCCAAACCCTACTCTCCTCTAAATCTTGCCAACTTCCCCACAGCCCCGGCCCATATCTCGCCCCCAAAAGACCCCGAGACCCCCAAATCTCGCCGTCCCTCCTCCGAAAGTGGACCAGAGGACGTTGAGAAGCGTCCAACCATTGAGCGCACCTTCAAACGCCGCAAAGCTGGCGAATCACTCAAGGTGCTCATGGTTCAAGCTCCAAAGCCCGAGCACATCTCCTCCTCCTCCTCTAGCTCATCTGAGAGCCACAGAGGAACGCCTCAAGAAATTGCTGAAGGAGTCTCCCCCATTATTGATGTCGTTGGGGACTCCGATGATGAGGTTGAAGGAGTTGAGAATGCTCCCGCTGAAACACAAGTGGCTGAGGACGCTGGCGAGCACCAGGTACCTCAAAAGGACGCCGAGCCAACTCTTTCTGAAGAGCTCGAGCGTGATGCTCAGGAAGTCCCACCCTACAATCAATCCCTTCCCATCCTCAACCCCTCCCAAGCTCCACAAGAAAACCCCTCCCCCACAATCCAAACAGAATCCCATCAAGTCCCCGCGGACGCTGAGCCAGCAACAGAACATCAATCAGAGGCTCAGGACGGTGAGGGCACGTCCCTAGGTCAAACCTCAGGTGCCGATCAAGCCACAGCTGGTGGCGATGCAGAAAAAGAACAAGGCACAGAGGACGCTCCCTCAAAGGACGCTTCTGACAGTGACTCGGAGAACGCTGAGGAAGAGTCAGATGATGATGAGGACTCTGAGTCCCCCAAGGGCAAGCGCAAAAGGAAAAATGCTGATGTGCCCGTCAAAGTCCTTAGCCCGCTCATTTACTCTGAAGAGTGGCTCGCCTCCTTCGATGATGAATCCGTTCAGGAGTTTCTCGAGCTTCTGAGATTCCGAGGATGGCTGAACGTTGGACCAGCGCCGACCACTGTTGACAAAGAACAGGTGAAGGCGTTCTACAGGGATTTGCGTTACAAAGAAAAAGATGGCTCCCTCCACTTTAAAATTGAAGGTGAGAAAGCCTCAGTAATAGAACGCCAAATCCGATCCTTCATGGGTCTAGGTCCACGCAAGCCACCGTCCGACGCTCTTAGCTCACTTCCTGAAGGCGGCTTTAAAACAACAGATCAAGAACTGCCTCTTGTTGAGCACATATTTCAGGACAAAAGGCCAATAGGACTTGACAGGGTAGCTCACGTTCTGAGCAAGGTTGGCGCTATCGTTCATTACTTCATATGTCGCGCCATTATTCCAAGGCAGGAAAAGCGTTCAATTGTGCAAGCACATGACATTATCCTAATTGATGCTATCCTAGAACGCCGCCCAATAACCTTAGCCAGAATTGCTATGCAACACATGGCCAAGTGTGGAAGGAAGAGGCAAGCCTTGCCATACCCTGGAGTAGTGAAGGCAATCTTGCAGTCCCAGGACGCTTATGATGAGAGCGCTTCCTCTGAAGAACTTGGCTTAAAATGGAATGCTAAGAAGGGACTTGTCGAGATAAGGCACAATGAAGAGCTGCCGTCTGTGCTAAAACAGTTAGAAGCTGAGGTTGAGGAAGCCAGACTGAAAGCTGAGGAAGAACGCTTAGCTGCTGAGGCTGAGGACGCAAGGCTTAATTCGACGTCTCAAGAGTTCCCTCAGGACCAAGAGCCCGCAGTAGATCTTGCCACCCTTGATCAAATGCTCTTGGGGACTTCTTCTCCTCCAGCTCTTCCAACGGACGCTCCTTCTTCGAGTACAGGCCCTCTGCCCCGTTCTGCCCCTGCAAACATCGCTCAACATCCTCCAGCAGAACTCATGGGAGCAATTATGGACAACCAGTGCCTCATCTTCTCTGCTCTAAAGGACTTGTCCTCTGCATTTTCCAAGGCTGCTGAACTTCAAGAACAACTACTCAAGTTTTATCAAGACAAGAGCCGTTCTTCGTGATTGCCACCACCCCTTTAATCCCCTATTATTTTGCCTTTGCTTCTTTTGAACTTCAAGCATTATGATCTTGGTTTGTAATAACAGTACTCTAATTTTGTTTGAATGGAAATTCCACTGTTTGCTTGCATGTGTTTGTTTAAGCGTTCCACTGCCTTTAGTTATGTGTTTGTGCTAACGTTCTTATCACTTGTTATCCTTTTCGATGATGCCAAAAGGGGGAAGTGTAGTTTTGCAGAGATGCGCTATAAAATAGTTATCTAGAATAAGCAAGTGTTAAGGGGGAACTATTAAGTGAAAAGTCTAAGGAATGCTCATGCTAGAATAAAAGAGAACGCTTAGAAAGTTTTTCTAGGACGCGACTCTCTCCTTAAAATCCAAAAGCTAGAGAATCAAAGGTTGAAAACTTGTGCTTTTTAAATTTTCTCTAAGTGTTAGAGGACGCTTCTAAGTTTTCATGCATGCTAAGTTCCAATGTCAAAACTGTTTTGCTAAAGAGTTTGTCATCATCAAAAAGGGGGAAATTGTTGGAACGCTATCAAGAACGCTTGCGTACTTGCTAGTGTACCACACAACCGTCCCTTAGTTTTGATATGACAAACTCACTTTGATTCTAATAAAGTTGTCCAAGTGTTCAGGAACGCCAGTGACCAAAAGGACAACAAGTGTGTATGGGCGTCCCATAAGCTTAGGAACGCTAGCTAACAGGAAGTAAGGACCAGCTAGAGACTACTTGAGCAAGGACGGAGTCCCAAGCAAGTAGGAACGCAAGAAAGGAGTCCTTACTCACTAGCCGACAGGATGACATCACTCGACAATGTTTGATCATCCAAGGACACGTGGAGACCGATCCTGTTACAGAGTCCATCAACACGTGGCGGCCGATCCTGTAGCGAAGTTCATCATACACAGCTGGATACAGGAAACTTCCTCATCACCGCCCTACTACGTGGAGGAAGATCCTGTAGCCACGTCCATGAAGGGCATGATCGTCCCAGTGAAAAGACGCCCTTTCCCAAGTCCTATAAATAGCCCCAAGGCATTTATTGTGATGTTAACGCTTTCAAGAATATTCAGAGAGAATCAAAGAGAAAGCGACTCACTCAAGAGCACGAAGAACTAACTCAAGAACTCAAGAACAGTGCTAGAACTTGTGTTAGATCGAGTGAGACTTGTAACCAAATCACAAAAACAGTTTGTAACAGAAAACCCAAAAAGAGAGAGAGAGAGTTCTGGAAAGTACTGCAGAACGTAGGAATAGAGTCCTTTAGTAGATTGAACTAGCTTAAGTTGTAGGCTTAAAGGAGTTCTTTACTAGTGAACTTAGGGAAAAGCTAAGTGTCAGAGAACAATAAAGGCTCGCCAGTACAACTGTAAGATCGTTCAATAGAAAGGAAAGAACTATTCAAAAATCCTCCAAGGAGGTAGAGGTTTACACTCAAGGATTACTTGGTCTTGAGTGGTTCCTCTATAATTCACTGCGTTCATCTATTATCTGTTTAGTACTTAATTTCCGCTGCATTACTCAAGGACGTCCTTACTCCTCGTAGGGAAGCCTAACCTAAGGACGCCTTTACCAAAGTAAAGGACGTCCCTCAGTACTAACGATCCAACAGGCATGATCACCATGAACTAGACAAGTCCCGGTCCTCTATTCCCCCAATGCTTGGCTAGAATAATTCTTTGATCCAGGGGGAACAACACATATGAGTGATAAGTTTTCTTGATTTTGAGTGTTCATGATGATTTACTTCTTTGGTTATTGATCCTTGGTGCTTTCGCTTTCACTCTTGAGACATAGTAATTTGAAGCATGAAAACCTCTTTCTTTGATCCCAAAATGACTAACTTGATCTTGTTATCCCATGTTATAAGCCGAAATGATAGTTAGTCATGAGACCGTCCTAAGCCTTGATCCAGGTAAACGTTTCCTATGAGCCTGACTTACTTGATACCTCTTCTTTACGGGATTTACTTATCTGGATCAATTTACTGACCTTGCTTGTGTGTTGCATAGTTGTTTTGGATATGCGTGTGAGTTTATTGCTTCTACCCTGTTATTATCCAAAACCCACCTTTTTATCACTCAAGACAAGGATTGGGATTAGTCAGGAAGGATCAGAAAGGTGGCCGAAATAAGGATCAGTGAGAAATGTGTAAGGATCAGTGGCAACGGTCAAAAATTGGAGAGGATTGCTTGTTACCGTTGGAGACTGGTGGAAACGGCTAGAAAAGAGCCGTTTGGGAACATTAATACGTCTCGGGTTTTGAATTTGTGACGCGACAGGGAGCCGTTGGAGTTGTTGTGGCCGTTGGGATCAATTTGTGCGAAGCCAAAAATTTTGGAGCCGTTTGAGGTAAAAATCTATCCATATCTTTCCATATCCTAACCTCTCCCATAAATACTCACCCATATCTTCCCAAAAGTCCCTTCACCAAATCTTGCTAAAATCTTGCCATAACCGATTCTCTCGCCTCCTATAAACTCTCAAAAGCTCTGACCTTTCCACAATCTCTCCAAACTCTAATTGTGTCTCCTCAACCTAAATCTTCCCAAAACCGAATCCATGGCCTCCCAAACCAAAGATGAACAAATCACCGCTCTCCAAGCTCAAATCGCCGCCCTCTCTGCTCAGAAAGAGAGCGAAACCAAATCGGGAAGGGCTATGGAGGCTCTGCCCATGACCTCTCTGGATTCCGTCGCCGACATGGCTAAAGCGGTGGCAAAAGACCAAGAAGTCCACAGCCCGGAGAAAGACCAGGCCAAGGTCCCGGCTGTCGAAGAGGAAAATCCAGAGGAGGAGGAGGAAGAAGAGGTTCCCCTCAAAAGGAAGACTCCCAAGCGGGGTCGCAAGGAGGTTGATCTTGACGTGGAGATAGTATCTCCGCCTGAGTCCCAAACAGGGGAATCCACCCCCAAGAGGATCAAGACCTCCAAACCTCTTCTCTCTACTCCGGCGTCCAGTGGTCGCCACACTAGGAGCAAGGCAAAGCTAACGGCCGCTGATAAAGGTAAAACCTTGGCTGTGATCGAGGAAACCCCTGCCCCAACTCCTGCCATATTGAGCACGCCGATCTCATCTCCGAAGAGCCCAAAGATACCGGAGTTGAGGACCGCAAGATTGTAGCTCCCCTCATTGTCAACGAGGAGCTACTCAGGGCTAACAAGCTGGAAGAGTTGTGGGAACTCATCAAGTTCCAAGGCTGGGAGGAACTCAACACAGAAAAGGTAACCGTTGATCCTGATCTTGTCCGTTCCTTCTACTCCACCTTCTCTGCTGCCTCTACTCCCTTCTGTGTGATGGGCTCTGCACAGATTGGGAACAAGCCGCTTGCTCTCACCAGTGCAGAAATTGAGAGCTGGCTCCAGCTTCCGTCTGGCGGTATTGGTGTGCTCCCTGCTACCGGCACCTGGCCGGAGGGAAAAGAAGAAATCTTGGAGAGAGTTTTTGGCAACCCTGGCGCCAAGCTTGCTACTGTTGAAATGTCCCTCATGATCCGCATCGCTCATCAGTATCTGACCAAGGTGTTGGTCCCCCGCCAAGAGAAAAGGAACAATCCGACCATTGCTGATATTGTGCTGTTGGATCAGTTTCTGAGCAAGCAGAAGATCGACCTCCCTAAGCTTATACTGCTGCACATGCACAAGTGCTCCGGCAAAACTCATTCCTTACCTTACCCTGGGATCGTGAAGAGGATCCTCCAGGAAAAGGGCCTTTACCAGCCCAAAGAGGAGGTGAGTTTTGGCTTTCCCCTGGCCAAGCACAACATTGTGCGGATGGCTCATATTGACAACCCTGACCCAAAGAACCTCAAATCTGCTGTCAAGGGGTCGGGATCAGTAAAGGGAAAGGAGCTTGGACTGATTCTTGCTGAGCTGACAAGAGTAAGGGAGCTTCTAGAGTATCAAGTTGCTGTGCTCACTCACAGGGACCAACAGAGAGACGGGACTGCTCCGCATGAAGAAGATACAGCTGATTCCCCGTCCAAGTCTTGAGTGATCCCCTCCACCCACCCTAGCCCATAATGATCCCACTTTTGAGTGTTTCTCTTTTGATGTTTTTATGTTTCTATTATGTCTGTCTCTGTTCCCATCTTTTGCATGCCCCCTGGCGATGTAATCCAAATATTATAAGTAATGAATGAATTTGCTTGGTTTCTGATTGCTTATGTGCTTAAGTGTTAAAATGTTCTATAAGGATCAAATTGAGTTATTTGATGATGCCAAAAGGGGGAAGTTAGGAAAATTGCAGAGATGCGTCTGGTTCTTGGTACAGAAGGATCATCCATATGCTAAGGGGGAACTATGCTGCTGGTAAGTAGGTTCGTCGAAGGTCCTACTCAGGGGGAACTCTTGTACTTGTTGTTTGTCCATTCGATTTATGTTAAATTTTCCCAAGTGTTTGTCATCATCAAAAAGGGGGAATTTGTTGGGATGGTCTTGATCCCAATAATAGATCCCGTAAGGTTTTGATGATGATACAACACTTGAGAAAGATTTAATGTTGTTTGCTAGTGTTTCAGGATCATTCTAGGAGATATGAGCAAAGGAACACAAGCAGGAACAATCGTCATAAGGTGCCAAGGAAACAGAGTTAAATGCTGAGATGCGGAGATTCCAGAGTGCGCAAGCAAGGGATCAACGCTGAAGCAAGTTACTATATTTGGCAAGAGTATCAACGCACGAGCGCCAGCGAGGGATCTTTCTATCTATGGAAAGACGCGTTGATGGATGACGATTAAGGAGAGAATCAGATCTTTGGCTTGAAGATAATTCTCTTGTTAGGATAGTATTGTTAGGAGAGATATTCTGTTTCTCTTAATAAGATTATTCTAGGGTAAATCCCGATTTGTATTTTAGGATAGAATCGATTTCTAGCCTTTAGTATATATAGGGGTTTATGTACTTGCATTTGTTACGAATGCTGAGAGAGTCAATTGCTGAGTGCGATTGAGAGAAAGAACACACGAAGTACTCTAGGTCAAGTTGTGTACGAGAGCTAGAGGTGTGGGTCAAGTCTATTGAGTCGAGTTACGAGTGTGTTCGACGCTGAGGGATCTAGATCTGGGTAGAAGGTTTTGTGTAGACCTTAAGATCAAGGATTCGTGTTTGTAAGTTCATGCTTGGTAATAACAAAAGGCTGGCTTGATTTAATCGATTTGTATGAACCTTAATCTGTTTGAACTGTTTTCATATTCCGCTGCCCGGTTTGTTGATCCCTCTGGAGGATCAACATCCGTATACTAACACACGTAGATCCTACAGTTCAGTTTGTAAACCAAACCGACCGAGTAGTCACCATCAACAAAAGACCCCAACCTAGCTCGTTGAGGCTTTCCGGATTAGTCTCAACTATAAAAATGACCAATTTTAAATAGATTCACTACCAATAATCGGGCCTATTGTAACAGAAAAATAGTAATGGTTTTTTTTTGTCGTTACAATAGACAATCTAAGTGTATGAACAAAACAAAAACATATGCCCAGAAGTCATAACACCTTCGACACCCATACACCTTCGAGCGGCGACCACTCGACACCCTGCCTTCATCGGGTTTCCACTCCGCTCGACTTGCACTCCCTTCCTCCCTCGCTCGCTCTCCCGGGTGACGGCAACCGCCGCCCTCGCTCGGACTCCGACGCGACCTGCTCTACCCAGATCCGGCGAGCGACCCACCAGCCTCGAACTTCCAATTCATCCCTACCTCCCGCAGCCATACCCCCTCCCACCCCGCCGTTAGTTCTCCAATCATGTACTTCGGCGCTCCGTTAGTTCAATGAGTCTGCGGAGCTCAGGGGCCTCGTCCCGCCCACATCCCGCACCAGCAGCGGCTCCCTGTCATCCACACTACTCTCGATCTCGTGCGCATCGGGTGCGCCGTCAACAGGAAGAACAAGAAGAAGAAGAAGACCACGACCACGCCGGCCATCGCCACGATCTCGAACGCTAAGTATAAGGTATATCTCAGGACCAAGATCTGGAAGTGTACGTTCTAGGGTTTGATTTCTTCTTCTTCTCTTATTTTCTCCGCATTTTTTTCAGTTTTGGGATTTGCCTGCATTAACAGGATTGGGAATGAAAAAAAAACCAAGCTCCCAAAAGTAATTTTTCAGTTTTGGAAGATGAATTTTTCTTCTTCTTTATTACTTGTTATATGATACTATGATATGAATTGATACATAATTTTGGGTTAGTGTGTTGAATTTGTGCATAAATTGACTATGTAATTGTTGTTCAACATGCTTGCTGCGTGATTGTGTTGAA
This sequence comes from Polygonum maritimum, assembly GCA_963924305.1. Taxonomy (NCBI): domain Eukaryota; kingdom Viridiplantae; phylum Streptophyta; class Magnoliopsida; order Caryophyllales; family Polygonaceae; genus Polygonum; species Polygonum maritimum. Next base: position 37,501,515 of record OZ002733.1, read on the forward strand.
TGAAAACCAAGCTCCCAAAAGTTTGATTGGATCTATATCGTTAGTGTGCTTTTTCAATAATTAATTTGGTGTGGCAACTCTCCTCTTCTGCTTTGATCTTAAGTAGGCGATATTCTCTTAGGCAGATTATTGGGTGCTTTCTAGTAGCTTCAGGTGTGATTCTCGGTAGAAAAGAAACAAGGCAAAACTCTATCACATGGAATGGTGCTTCTAAGAAACTGGATTTATAGCTGTTCAACCACATATTGTTTACTATCTTCTGTGGTGACTAAAGGTAATGCAAATGGTAGGCATTTACCTTTGGTTATGCATGAGGAAGAACATGTGTTGTACAGAGCTACAAGCTTAGAAGCAAAATACGCTTGCATGTTTTTTTTATAGGATCAAACACCTCTGTAATTTCTTGTTTGTTATTGGACCTCCTAATATTTCCTTCTTCTTGATTTAGTGATGTAAGTTTGTTATTTAAGTGACATTGATGTGAAGATGAATTTCTCTGATATATATCAAGACAATGAGGTTGAAATTAAATCTATTGGTAAATTTCTTTTATGGGTTATGCTAATTTGTTTCTATTTTGCTTGATCACTCCAAAACTCATTTTTCTTGTGTTCTTTCTTATTAGAATTTGGCCCACTGTTTGTGCTGAGCTCATAGCTTCTGTTATCATATATATTTGCTCTATAAATATGTTGTGAATCAAGGGTTGAGCTTATATCAGGCCATTATGTATCCCTTTCGTTTATTTTTTGTGTGTGTTTGATTGCATTTGAGAGAATTTTTTGATGACTCAAATCTAAATTCAGCTTTTGGCTTGGTTAGCCTCATGGAGCTATGTTGATGTTCTGCTTAGTTTCATGCCTTGTAATACAAACTGTGAGTGTGTACATTTTTACTATGTTTCACTATGAAAAGCTATTTGGTATTGTTCTTGATGAGGATGTGAAACTGCATTTTATATGATGCATTCAGGACGTAGCCTATACGATCTCTTGCGTGCAGGTAGTCCAAGAAATGTAGCAAATTTATAAGACTAAAATCAGGTAATTTTCTAACTTTTTTTGAGAGTGGAATGAACATTGTTTTGATGTATAAATGGTCATGAAGTGTTCACATACACAAATGGTGAATTTGAAGTCTCTTGAGATATGTTTCTCAACGGGTTTTTGTTTTCATTTGAGATTTGTGATTTTTTTTTCACACTGTTTTAGCTCCTAAGATAAAATTAGAGGAGTTGTTGTCTCTGTCTGTCGACAAGTATTGTGCAGACTGTGGGTCATTGGATCCCAAATGGGTGTAAGTATCATAATTTAGCTCAATACCAAGGTTTGATTGTATCATGATAAAAATAAACTTGTTTCCTTTCGCAAAGGATTTAAAAATCCCATAAATTTGGCCATTTTTTCAGAAAACACTGATTTTCCTATATTGAGGGTAATAAGCTTGACATTTGTTGCTTCCATGTTTTGCAGTGGAATCCTGATTTAGCTACTCAACTTGTTATTGCGTCTGATGATGTTGATTTTCCTATACTCAGGGTAATTACTATTTGTTTATACATCCTAAAATGTTGGATATGTTTTTTTTTTCCGGATTATTCACCACTCAGTATATTTAATTTTTGTATGGAAGTTGTGGACTTGTGGGACATGAGGTGATCAATGTCACCTGTGAAAGAATTTGTTGGACACAGTAAAGGTTTGTAATCTATATATGTATGCTTAGAGTCTCTGAATGCTATTTTGTATTGAAGTATGGTATTGAAAAGTTCATTTTGAATGTTCTGTCAAGATTGTAGTTACAAGCTAAATAACCTTTGATTCTGTAACTGAAATGCAAGTATAATCAACAGAGTTAGGATATTTTCTTGAATAAATCTAAATTACTAAAGGTTTTGTGTGTCGTTTCATCCTTGTCTTTACATATTTTATCCTCATTGGAACTATATGAATTTGGAATTCGCAATACTTGTTGGCAATGGACCCCTTTAAAATTATGTGTATATAATTATTCTGAAAGTTGTAGCTTATCTACTGTGAAGTTGGCTTCACATGCTCAGACTGCTTTACTTATGTGCTGAAGATGATGTAGTATCTCATGACAAGAGTAATTTTAATTAAGTACCTCTTCAAACTTACGGATTCGAAGGTGAGCTTGAATAAATTAGAACTCAATGTGGCTTATGGCAGGACGATGGTGATGCACAAGAAGATGATGCAGAAGGCTGATTTTGTGATGATGGCTGAATTTTTTGGTGGCTGAGTAATGACATGCTAGCTAGCTTTTGTAGGAAGACTTATGGATATGATGATATGTAGCTAACTTAACTTGCACTAGAAGATGCAAGCTAGCTAGCTAGGCTAGTAAACTCTTGTATATACTTTCTAAAAACATTAATATGCAAGCTTCCTTTGTATAAATCATGTTGAACATATTTCTTACAGGTTCTCATTAATAATAGAATTAATCAATAAAATATATTTCAATTTCAGAAATGTGATATATGTACAAAGGTAACACTTGTAAAGTTTAAAGTTACGCTTGTGTATCTAGTGAACAAGGTAATGGTTGTATGTGCAAACGTAATGGTTTTATCACTTGTAATGGATTTTTAACCTATAGTAAGGGTTGAATAACGGGAATATAAAACCATTACCATAGATAAAACATCTGTTACCCTAGGTCTATGGTAACGACAGCGGATGTAACGGCATACAATTTCCAAAAAAGTGTTACCATAGACCTGTTGTAACACATTTTTAGCTTATGGTAATAGTTATACGCCGTTACAATAGGCCTGATTATTGGTAGTGATTCCCGCTGAAAAACTTGAAGGAATTGGCGTCCGGCTCCATCCAACGCTTCCTCTCTATCCAACCATAACACTTCCAAATGAATAAAGACTAAGGCCTTTAGGCATTTTGTTATATGGTTATGTTTTCAAGGGTGGTACCCAGCCCTCGACCAAAAAAGACAAGTAACGTCCAAGCTACTTGTCAAAACATCAAACAACAACAGATCAATAAGCCAAACTAATTGGGCCATTTGGACTGGTTTCGGATCATTTTAGTTTGGGCCATGTTTTGGACCAATTCAATTTCGGGTCAATTTAGCTTGGTTTGTGTAGAATTGAAGGTTATTTTGTTTTTTGTTATTGCCAATCGAGTTAAGTTCAGGTTTGGATCAGCATGAGTTGAATTACATTCAAATGCAATTAGAGCGGGTCGAGTTGTGTTCCGATTTCCGTAAGTGAAGATTAAGTTATGTTCGGGTTCAATGACTATCACGTATGAGAAATGTGAACCAACATGCTAGAGTAACTAGAATTATGTTAGAGTTTTTAGCGGCTTGGAGCGGATCGAGTTACATCAATGTTGTTAGCGGGTTCAATTTGTTTTGTAGCTTTAGTTAATGTGAATAGAGATTTTAGCAATTTTTATGTGTTATATTGTATTTAATTAAGTTATACTTGATTGGTAAGAATACATCCTTAACAAATTATATAATATGTAATTATTATATAAATTTTCATTTAGAAATGTCATATCATATTTTATTGTCACTAATTAGTTGGTTTGACCTTTTTGGGATCGACAATTTTTGGTTCGTGTCATTTTGGGTTCAGGCCATTTCGGGTTCAGTCCGAATTTCAGTTCTATCTTAATTGGATTGGGCCGTTCTGTTTTCGGTTGATGCATTTCACTACCTTTTCGGTTTGGGTTTCGCTTCGGATAGGTTTTGCGAGTGGAGTTGGTTAGGTTTTCTGTAGCGTTAGTGCATTTCACTACCTTTTCGGTTTGGGTTTCGGTACGGGCGGGTCGGGTCGGTTAGGTTTTCTGTTTGTGCATTTCACTATCTTTTTGGTTTGGGTTTCGGTTCGGGCGGGTCGGGTCGGTTTTGCTGGTGGGGTTGGTTGGGTTCATGACTCCAATAAGCCAAACGCCTAATAAATGGGATAAAAAATGTACGGCTGTTGATGCTTTGTATGCTCAAGGAACTACTAGAATGGACAGTGGAACAAGAGGATATACCATCAGATATGGTTTGGTGCTGTGCTGCATTTATACTGGTAAACAAACTCCTCTTATATATGTTGTTTTCCAGTGTCCAAATTCCCATTCTAATTAACCAGCGTCAGTGTATTATACTTTGCTCTTGAAATTTGACGCTATTGGAGAGCTTGTATGTATGCTCGAACATAATAGTTGGCATCTTCCTGGGTTATTCAAACTCATTGTGCACGGTGCAAGGTTTATTATGTATTCGTCTCCACTAATGCTTTAGCTCATCTTTTTTAGTTTGTATTGTGGTTAGGCAGGACTCTTGGAGGAACAACCTTTGGGTGTCCTTCCAGCAATTGATAAGGCATATAATCTTTGAAATCATCGGTTGCTTGCAAGCTGCAAACGCAAGCTATTATAGGAGTGCTGTAGTTTCTCATTAGAATTATTATAAAGCCCACTCTAATATATTCAACTCTTCTGTAAGATATATAATACCAAGTTAACTTTTGATAATCATGTTTTGGAATTCTTTCCCAGCCATATTGATTTTTAATATACAATCCAGATATGGGTCTTACTTCCTCATCACGCTAGTTGTTATCTTGCAAACCAAAATCAGTTTATTTATTATAATATTTAATTGACTGGATCAAAGAAAGATTAATCATCAGACTACATTACGAAACGAATTTCTCATATGTAATCCAGACATGGGTACAATTCCTTCTTATATAAAATTAAGATGTTTGAAATTACTGAACCTATGCTTTGAAATAAAAGGAAAAACAAATCAGTTAATTCTTGTGTTTGACCCAGTCAATCAGATTACGTTTTGGAATAAATAAAAACAAACGGCAAAACGTAACGTGGGTTGATTTGCATTTGGGAGTCGTCCATGGTTTGTAACTTCTTTCCCCTTTCCTCAAGTCTACAAACGACCTGTCATTCGACTCCTCACAGTCTGACGGCTAGAAAAATATATAAGTACAGGCCATTATATTTTAACTCAAACCAAATTCCAAGAACAATGCTTCATCTAGGTACGCCTCTATCCTTCCGTTTTTTTAGTAGCATAAATTTTAGCAAAATCCATACCATGTATTAAATCATCTGCATATTCAAGGCTTTGATTTATTGTTCTATTTGAAACCACAGCTGCTGCTGGGTTATTGATCCACCTCGAGAGGCGGGGCCTACTCGAGGTCTTTCCGAACAAAGTGCGAAAGCTATGGAAGATATGGCAGCTGAGGGCACTAGTCATCTCCAGCCTTGTGTTACAAATAGCACTCATCTCATCAGGTAAGCGTAGAAAGCATACAGGCTGGATTTGGTTTCGGCTGTTTGTGTGGTCCACCTACTTGTTAGCAGATTGGGTTGCAACCCTTGCGCTTGGTGTCATTGCAAACAACATCCAAGACGGCTCATCGCCCAGCAATGGCGACGAGCTGATGTCGTTCTGGGCGCCTTTTCTTCTGGTCCATTTAGGCGGACCGGATACCATCACAGCCTACTCTTTGGAGGATAACGAGCTCTGGCAGCGTCGCACCCTTGAGCTCCTCACTCAAACAGGTGCATCTCTCTACATATTCCTGATCGCCTGGCCCAAGATCACTCCTCTATCCATCCTCACAATCCCAATGCTAGCTGTTGGTGTGGTCAAGTTTGGGGAGAGGATTGCTTCTCTGAGATCGGCTAGCAACGAGCATTTTCGCGACTCGTTGCTCACGCCGCCTGATCCAGGGCCCAATTACGCCAAGTTCATGGAAGATTTTACTCTGAAGAAGGCCGAGGGGTTCTACGTCAAAGCCGATGTCATCATTGAGGCTTCAGCTCCCACTAACCCTCTTGCTGATGAAGCTTCAGCAGCTGAGGACGAGACTCAGTTGATTCTTAAGGCATACAACCAGTTCCAACGGTTCAAGCGCCTCTTCGTTGATCTCATCCTCAGCTTCCAGGACCGAGACGAGAGCCAATCCATATTCAGTGCACTTGAGTCCGATAAGGCATTTCGTGTCATCGAAGTTGAGCTTGGATTCATGTATGATGCGCTCTACACCAAGGCGCCTGTTGTTTACTCAACAACCGGCTGCTTTCTTCGGTTCCTTACCATGCTTTTGACCTCTGTAGCCTTGGTTCTGTTTCCCTTCGTGTCGAAGGGAAAGGGCTACCGAACAATTGACGTGGTCATAACCTATTTGCTGATGGGAGGCGCCCTCGTGTTAGACACGGGTGCCCTGCTCTTTCTAGTATTCTCAGACTGGACACATTATTGGCTGAGCAAACCTCGCGGCGAGAAAAGATATAGATTCTTGAAATGGTTGATATCTCGGAGAAGGCCCGGGAAGCGGTGGTCTAACTCCATGGCACAGTACAGTTTGATTGATGTATGCCTGGAGGAGGATCAGCAAACTGGGTTTCACATCATTAAGAAGCTCCTCGCTGTCAACAAGACGTTGGAATCGCACCTGTGCTTGACTCGTAACGACGTCTCCCCTGCTTTAAAGCGTTTGATCTTCGACCACTGTCTTGATATTTCCAAGGAAATCAGGGACAGCAAGGAGCTGATGCATCTCTGCAGGTCCAGAGGCGACTACGCCCTCGACCTTTATAGACAAACCGAGCTGGATTGGTCTACAACCAGAGTAGACTTCGACCAAAGCATTCTCCTTTGGCACATTGCAACTGAGCTGTGCTACCACTATGATGATATCAATGTGTGGGAGCCAACTAAAGAATGCACAGAGAGCAAACACATATCAGATTATATGCTTTATCTCCTTGCAATGTGCCCTTTCATGTTACCGGTTGGGATTGGGCTGATACGGTTCCGCGACACCTGTGCAGAGGCCACAGATTTCTTCAAGAACAAGAAACCGGTCGACACCAAAGCGAATGCCTGCAAAATGCTGCTCCGGGTGAACACTGAGGTTGAGCCGTCTAAGGTGAAGGGGGACCGAAGCAAGTCAGTGCTGTTCGATGCGGTCAGGCTCGCAAACTCACTACGAGCCCTGGATCGAGATCCCGAGGACCCCGAAGCCCGAGACTGGGGGCGTAAATGGGAGATTATAAGCAGAGTGTGGGTGGAGATGTTGGGGTACGCGGCTATTCATTGTCGAGGGACTCAGCATGCTCAGCAGCTGAGAAAGGGAGGAGAGTTGCTGACTCATGTCTGGCTTCTGATGTCTCATCTTGGAGTTACTGAGCAGCTCCAGATATCACAGGGTCATGCCAGAGCTAAGCTCAATGTTAAGTAATTTATGCTGATGTTCTTTTAATCCACTTTTCTTAGGCGGTATGTTTTAGGTTGGATTTGGTGTGCTAGTAATGCAAGGCAATAATGAAGTTGCCTTGCTGCTTGCATAAACCACAACCGGTCCACAGAAGGTGATATTTGTGGTAGGAGCTTTATTGTCTTTTGACTTGGCCAAAGGTATATAGACCACTATGGCTTGATAGAAACAGAATAACAGCTAGCATCTTATGATTACATTAATGCAAACAGTCAGAGATAAAGTTGATAGAAAAAAGAGCAAGACTGTACATATGGGCTCCGAGTATTTCTCCTTGCAGCATGTGGTGGCCTTGACTTTGAAGGGAATGTTAATTTGCTTCAATTCCTTCTGAAAAAGGCCTTGTTCTACACAATTTGAGGGGGATATTGGAATGATTAGTCAGTTAATTTATTTGTTAAAGCTACTGTCGTATCACACCTGTATAGACAACTTTGTACACCATTCTGATCATTCATTCCAATACACTCTAGAATATCGAGGAAATCATAATTGTATTGATGAGAGGAGAACATCTTATATAGAGTTTACAATCATAATTTGGGTTCCAAGATATCTTTAACCAAAGTAATCTATTTAGATTTAGACTAGGGTGGCCCAACGGATCAATCCGATCCGATCCGAATCCGTATTTTCGGATCATGGATCAATCCGTTCATCCGTACCTTTCTAAAAGTATGATCTGTAATCCAATCCGCATATAAAAGTAAAGACTACGGATCCACCAGGTCGGATCACGGATCAATCCGTTGATCCGTTTTTCTAAGTCAAACGGGCTAGTCAATGATTTCCGGATCAATTCTGATCTGTTTGATCCGATAATTCATAACTCATGCGACTATTTATATTCAAAAGATTGGAAATAAACAAAACTTAATAGATTACAAGATTAAATTAAAAGAACTCAAATATGAAATGATCCACAAACTATTCAAAACCACAACTAATTGCCCAATCCACACAAATTTCCCCACCTTTCTTGAGATTTGCTAAAAACTTATCGAAAAACATATTCAAAAAATATTATTAAAGTGTATGGATAAATACAGATCGATCCATAATCTGTCGGATTGACCTACTCGAACGGGGCTCCACACACTAGAACCCCGTTTGATTTTTCTTTCTCTATGCCACTAACCTTGTTAGTTGATCTATTGATTTTTCCTCCTAACCACCACGCTAGTCGATTAGAACTAGCTAACCAACTACGCTAGTCGATTAGAACTAACCTTCAACCTACAATTCTTAATCCTTTGCATTAACATTAACAATTTAACTAGTTAACGAAATAGTCCTTTTATTAATCTGACTCGACAACTCCTCTCTCGCCCACACCTTCGATTCTTGACACACTACTATCTCGCCAACATGAACCAGCTTGTCCTTAACACCCCCGACTATCTTAAGTCTTAACTAACCAAAGTTCTCCAACTTGCACCTATAACCACCGAACACCAAGAAACGGCTTGCCTTGGACCCAACTTGGCCACCACCGCTCGCTTATTCAACTACTACCTAAACCCCACTCGATGCTTGCCCCACGAGGCCACGACCAAACGAAAAAAAAAAAAAACGACGTCCTTGAGGCTTACCGGCAATTGTCACTGAAGGCCATATCAGAAGCTTCTAAATCTACAGAATTCTATGCTCTGCATCTCACGGTTAATTCTCTCAATGCTCATTTCTTCATCTATTATGTAGATTGAAGGACAAGTTAATTGCAATTGTACAGGCAACGGCCGTTTTCTAATGTAATAGTAAACTAATTAAAACTTCCTTCAATGGCAAGGCCACCATATGCTGCAAGGTTCTGGAGGCAGATTCCAGAGTAACAATTTTCTTTTTCCGTTTTGTTTTTTAATCAGCTTGGATATTTGGCGAAGTGAAAAGACATGAAAGTTTGTAGCAGCAGAAATATCCTTATGAATTTCTTCTAAAAATCCTTATGAATTCACCTTCATCTACTAACAAATGCCAGTTAAGAAAAATGGAGAAAACCAAAGAGAGTTACAACCAGGAAACAACATATTAGAAAAGATTACTTGACATTGAGCTTAGCTCTGGCATGACCCTGTGATATCTGGAGCTGTTCAGTAATTCCAAGATGAGACATCAGAAGCCAGACATGAGTCAGCAACTCTCCTCCCTTTCTCAGCTGCTGAGCATGCTGAGTTCCCCGACAGTGTATAGCCGCATACCCTAAAATCTCCACCCACACACTGCTTATAAGCTTCCATCTAAGGTTCCGGTCCTGACAAATGGAGTCCTCGGGGTCTCGTAACGAATTTGCAAGCTTACAAGCATCAAACAACACCGACTTGCTTCTGTCCCCCTTCACTTGAGATGGCCAGACCTCAGTGTTCACACACAGCAACATCTTACAGGCCTTGTCTTTTGAGGCGTTCGGTTTCTTGTTCTTGAAGAACTCTTTCGCCTCAGCACAAGTGTCACGGAATCTTATCAGCCCAATCCCGACCGGTAGCATGAAAGGACGCATTGCCAGAAGATAAAGCATATAATCTGACATGTGCTTGCTCTCTTTGTATTCAGTGGTTGCGCGGACCTCCTCACTGGAGTCATAGTGGTAACAAAGCTCAGTTGCAATGTGCCAGATGAGAATACTTTGGTCAAATTCTACTTTAGTAGTAGACCAATCCAGTTTACTAAGTTTTGCTTCACTGAGGGCGTAGTCACCTCTGGATCTGCACATATTTAATAGCTCCCTGCTGTCCGTGATTTTCCGAGACATAAGAAGACAATGTCGGAAGACCAAATCTTTCAGATCAGGGGAGACATCGGAATGAGTCAGGCACATGTGTGCTTCTAATACCTTGTTGACAGTGAGAAGCTTGTTCTTAATCATGTGACTACAAGTTCCCTCCTCCTCCTCAATGCATACATCAATCAAACTGTACTGTGCCATGGAGTTGGACCACCGCTTCCCAGGCTTTCTCCAAGAGATCAACCATTTCAAGAGTTTGTATCTTTTCTCCAAACCAGGTTTGCTCAACCAATATTGTGTCCAGTCTGAGAACAGCAGGAAAAGTAGAGCGCCCATCTCTAGCACAAGGGCGCCTCCCATCAGTAAATAGGTTATGACCAGGTCAACTATTGGATACTTGTTTCCTTTCGACACGAAAGGAAACAGGACCAACACCACTAAGGTCAGAAGCATGGTTAGGAACCGAAGGAAGAAACCGGTTGTAGAATAAACAACACGGGCCTTGGTGTAGAAGACGTCGTATATGAATCCAAGCTCAACCTCAATAACATGAAATGCCTGAGCTGATTCAAGTGTACTGAATACGGATTGGCTTTCATCCCTGTCCTGGAAGCTGAGGATGAGATCAACAAAGAGGCGCTTGAAGCGCTGGAACTGGTTGTGTGCCTGACGAATCAACCTAGACTCGTCATAAGCTTTTTTATTTGCATCAGGAAGAGAGTTAGAGGGAGCTGAAGCCTCAAGCATGGCATCTGCAGGAAGATAATTAGTGAGAGCTGAAGCCTCAATTATGGTATCAGGAAGAGAATTAGTGGGAGCTGAAGCCTCAATTGTGGCATCAGCCTTGACATAAAACCCCTCAGCTTTCTTGAGAGTAAAATCCTCCATGAACTTAGCATAATTAGGCCCCGGATCAGGCGGCGTGAGCAAAGAGTCACGGAAATCCTCACTGCTGGCTGATCTCAGGGAAACTATCCGCTCTCCGTATTTGATGACACCAACGGCTAACATCGGGATTGGCAGGACAGAAAGCCATGAGATGCCGGGCCAGGCTATAAGGAATATGTACAGGGATGCACCCGCTTGGGCGAGAAGCCTAAGAGTGTAGCGTTGCCAGAGCTCATTGTCTTCCATAGAGTAAGCAGTGATGGTATCTGGACCACCCAAGTGGACCAGAAGAAAAGGCGCCCAGAAAGAGCTTAGATCACAAACACCATGGCCTTGTTTGCTTGGAGTCGAAGCTTCTTGGATGTTGTTTGCAATGACACCGATTGCGAGTGTTGCAACCCACTCGGCTAACAAGTAGGTAGACCAGACCAACAACCGAAACCAAATCCAGCCTGTGTACTTTCTGCGTTTACCTGATAAGATGAGTGCTACCTGCAAAACAAGGCTGGAGATGACTAGTGCTTTCAGTTGCCATGTCTTCCATAGACTTCTCTCGTGCTCCAAAAATATCTCCGTCAGACCCCGCATCTCCGGGTTGATCGATAACCCAGCAGCAGCTGTGGTTTCAACTTGTAAGACAATTGGGAAAACAAAAGAGACGAGAAAAGAAAAGATTGAATATATGCAAACAGGGCACAAAGTTGCTGAAGTCTGAGCTACTGCACCAGCAGAGTAGTTGTTTCAACTTTCAAGTAGAGGCATACCTAGATGAAGCATTCCTCTGGATTTCAGGACAACAGAATTTGGTCTGACATTAATTTTAATGGGGCTCCAATTATGAGCTCTTCTTAGTTGTCACAGTAAACGGGTGGAATGGCAAGTCGCCTGTTGACTGGAGGTTGACCTGAGGAAAGGGGAAGGAAGTCACATGCCCAGGCCCGGCAATATAATAAAACACACGTTTCACTTTCCAGTTCAGAGCCGTTGGTGTCCTTTAGACAAAACGTTATCTGGTTTATTGACCCGGTCTAAAGCACAAAAATTAGCTGTTTTTGGTTTTCTTTTATCTCAAAAACATTGGTACGGCAATCGGAATCCTCTCTCTCTCTCTATAGCATAAAAGAAATTCATCTCTTTATTAAACTAGTTATACCCGTGCCATGCACGACTTGTATTTTTAATTTATTTATATATATATAATAAATAGAATATTAATCTGAAATGTCTAATAAAAGTTTTACATAGTTTGATTTCATCGAATATCAGAAGTTTTTATTGTTAAATGATTGATTGAGAAGATGTTATTATTCAATTCATGTACTTTTATTTTATAGTCAATAAAATACGTTATTATGCAATATATATATATTGTTGTATATTTTAGCATGTAAAACACCAACTTGATATACCCAAATTAAACATGTAGTTAATGTAATCATAATATTTAATGAATAATATTTTACCTCTATATGTACGAATAGACTAAAAAAATATCTTATTAAAATATACTAATATATTTCAAAGATCATGATATTCTAAATCTAATTAAAAAAACAATTGGTATGGAAAATATTGGGAAGTTAATAGAAATTGTTAAAAACAGTTTATAAAAAATATAAGGTCATGGTGAGAATAAAATTTTTTATATAAATTTTAAAATTTTATGAATTCCAAAGTTAATTAAATGAATGTTAGTTATATGACTTCCAATTTTTTTATTGAATATCTCTTTGAGCAAAAAAATCAACGTGTTAGGTAATTAGCGAGTTAGGTCTTTGGCAAAATCCTTTCCATGCATTTCAGTATATTTAAAATAAAAATTCTATCTTATAATTAAATTATTATTATGTTAGTTCTATTATGTCTGGTTGCTTATCATGACAAATAAATTGCTAAATGAATATGTTACATAATATAATTTTAAATAATAATGTAGAAACCATATGTATATATATGATATAAAGCTTTTTGTACTTTTTTTAATAAAACCTATTTAATTATAAATAATTGAATAATATTATATCCATTTGTAGATAGGTTTTATAAATAGACTTTCACATGTTAAGATTGAAAAATATGCAATGGTAGTGGGTGAAAAAAAGATAGTTAGCACATCATGTAAAGATAGAAATAAAACTTCAAGATAAAAAAATGATTTTTTTAAATATAATATTTTGTGAATATTACCTTATCACTTTTCAAAATAATCAATTAGATTAAACTGATTTATAGAAGAAATTAAAGATAAAATTATTGAAGGAAAAAAAATTAGAGATAGATAGTATGACTTTAAAGATAAGATAAAGGATTAGATACTTAAGAAAAATAATATATATAAAATTTTAATTATCTATTTGAGTTGAAAAAAAAAAGCAGATTAGATAATTAAGTACAAAAATTGAGAATCAACTTGCCCGAACTACGTACGTACAAATTAAGTTTCAAAGCAACAATGATTATGAAAAAACATATATTAAAAAAATAAATAAATCCACCAGACCTTATTAACAACTCGATGCTTAGTACTTACTCGGAATCGTGGTGTTGTGAAACAATATCTTTAAATATTTTATAACTACAGAAAATATAGGTAGATAGTATGATTTCAAAGACAAAATTGAGAATTAGATAATTAAGAGAAATAAAAGATATAGAGTTGTTATTATCTATTTGAATTGAAAAAAAAAGTTTAAAATCAAGCGGGGCCAGAATCAACGTGGTGGCTCGAAAACGGTCGGCTTTTATAATATACTAGCAAATGACCCGTACCTTGTACGGAAGTGTTATTTATTTATTAACTTGTATATATATGAATTTATTATAACAATTACAAATATTATCATATGCCTACTTTGTTTTAAAATGACGCTTAACTTTTGGATTATATAATGACATAATTTTTGTATACCGTCAAATATTTATGCAAAAATAAATTTTATTTATATATTAACTTTTTATACATACATAAACATGTATTTAAATAATCAAGGAAGAATGTCATAAGATAAGATGCATGATCACATATTATTAAAAAAATCAAAAAAACTTCTTTTGCATTTAAATTAAATTACGTAAACTGTCTTCTCTAATAAAATCAATAATTTTAAATAAAAAACTCGAATTATTAATATCATTACATTAAAGATGTAGAATAAAAATTTTAACGAATCATTATCTTAATTAAGAAATCTACCTTTTAATCTAAAGCATAATCATTATGCAATATTAAATATATATTTATGGTGAATATAACATATAATATTTTTATTGAGATTTTAATATGATATGGTAGTAAAAAAATATTTTTAATATATTATTTTAATAGAATGCATATTCACCTTAAATATAGTGTAGAATTTTCTACCATTGTTTATTTTTGAAAAACTATCATAATAAAATTACGAAAAATAATTTATAGTTGTTATTTAATTAAATGGGTAAAATATTAAGATTATGATTTATACATTCAATAAAATATTTTTTGTAAATAAATGTTTTATAATAGATCTATGTATTCTTTAAAGGGGTATAATGATAGGATTGAGATTTATATACTCAGATAGAATTATTAATTAAACAACTCAAATTTGAAGATAGAACTAATATCTTAATTAAGTATGCATGAGATCTTTTGATAAAATCAAGATTTAATAAGATAACTTTTTAAATAAGGGATATTATGTAAGATATATATATATATTTATATATATATATATCTTAGCTAAATTTGTTTACATGATATATTATATGGAGTATCTTTTACCACGTATATAGTACAGAAAGATAAAAAAAATTGATCAATTTTTATTTGTAAATCCATTGTAAAATCAAAAATACACAATGTGATATAGTACCTACGTTTGGAAAAGATAAAAATTTCATATGTTTTGTACAATGATATACGTACATGTTTTTGGATCACGTTATAATAATACAAAATTTACATAATTGTTCCACTTTAAAGATAGCAGAAGATAAAATTTTCAAGTAGGGAGTAGAAGGATAAATTTTCCAATTTAATAGATGTCAAAAGAATTTAAATAAAATATATTATTTAAATAAAAGGGGTGATGTGGCGCAATATGGTGGCGGAATTTGCTTCCGCTTTAGTATATAGTAATGGATATTGATTTAAGCTATCGTGACATACAGGATTATTATACTTGAAAGTATTAAAACTGAAATTATATATTTTATTAATGAATATTGATATGAAAAATATATCATAAATTTTAGAGTCTAAACATGTTTTTTAAAAGGGGAAATTGCACTTAACCACCCCTTATTTTACTCTTGTTGCATTTAACCACCACCAATGTTCTAAAAAACGCTAGGCGGGTTCTAGGCGGACAGGAACCGCCTAGCGCCTAGGCGGCCTAAACGGTTGCCTAGGCGGCGTAGACGGACACTTAGGCACCGCCTAGGCGGGTTAAAAGGCTAGGCAGAGAGTGACCGCCTAGAGCCTAGACGGGGCCTAGGCGGGGCCTAGAAGGGATTGTTAGAACACCGACCACCACTTATATTATTTTTAGCATTTAACCACCCCTTATTTACAAATTATTGTATTTAACCATCCTTTATATTTTTTCCCGCACTTAACCAGCCCTTATTTAAAAATAGTTGCACTTAACCACCCACTGTTTATATAAAAAAATATTATTCCCTCTATTACATGTTCGGGTTGGTTCACTTCGCGCGAGTTCGTTTGAATTTGGATTGACCTAACTATTGATAGAATTAATTTTTTTTAATTATTAAAATAAAATAAAGAAATATTATTCATGTATCCATCTTAATAATAAATTATTTAGATTATTCAATAACGAATGATATACTATTGTTACAAAATAGTGTTTTGGGTAGACCCATCAGATCATGGTTTCAAGTTTTATCCAATAAATGACCGAGTCGAGTCTCTCTTTGACTCATTGATTTCGGATCGGGTCTCAACACAAAAAACCATACAACATTAGAGGAGTGTTAGGATTCGAAAATATTTTTTTAGCTGGGAGATACAATTCGAGAACCAACTATACAACTTTAGAGGAGTTTTAGGATCCGAAACTAATTTTTTCAGTTGGGAGATACTATATGAACTTAATAATTTTTTTATTTTTATAAAACAAAATTTAAAACTTAGGGCAAAAATGTCATTTATTTTTTTAGAATACCACTTTTTGTCAAATTGGTGGTTAAATGCAACTATTTCGAAATGAGGGGTGGTTAAGTGTAGAACAAAATATAAAGGGTGGTTAAATGAAATAAGTGTAAAATAAGGGGTGGTTAAATGCAAATTTCCCTTAAATGTTATATAAAGTTATTCAGAAGAATAGTTTGATATAAATGCTTGTATCATTTTATTTAATTTGTTTTTTATAGGATTTATTTTAATAATACTGTATTTTCGCTATAATATATTCCTTTTAATCGAACAAAGATTTGTAGGATTATAATATTTGTATAAGGATTGAATACTCCTAAGATTTGTAGAATTTATTATAATGTTTATGGATTATAATTTTAATTATATATTTTAATTGGATTTGACATATATTTTTCTATATTATTGTTTTAATATCGAATTTATTATATAGTAAGATTACTTAACTATATCTTTAAAAAACTTTATAGAATTAATTTCAATATTATATATTTTTTCACATTTCACATACATGTGGGGTGTATAATCAAAATTAAACAATGAAATTGTTTTAGTAAAGATGGGTGATGCGGTCTAATGAGAAGTTGACATGTGTCGGGCTAAAGATTATTTTTAACCTCCGCTTTAATATATAATTATGATAGATATCTTGAAATAAAGATATTGTTGTAATTAATTGGTGTGAAGTTTAAGTAAAATAGTTGACGTATAACCAGTGGCGGAGCTACAGCATGCCCAGGGGGTGCTGTAGCCCCCACTGAAATTAAAAATTTTTTTTTTTCAAGCATAAATATATGAAGAATGGTAAACTTGGGGAGGAGTGGAGCACTATCATTTATTCATTTCTACTTCTTTTATCTCTCTATCATGCTAAGTAAATGCAAGTGGTAAACTTGGTAGAAAAGATTTTATTTTAAATTTTTTTTTTGGGTGTGTAATTAGCACAACAATAGCTACGGTATATCATTAAGGATGTTCAATTTTTCAAATTCTCTCTGTAGCTAAGACATCCTCTATTTAAGCAATAGGTTTGAATATGAATTGATGAATAATTGTTTTGATTACTTATATTGAAATAGAAGTAGTTAAGTGTATTGAAACTTAAGATATTATTGTACATTTTTAAAAAATCGCAAATAGCTTAACGTCATTGTAGATTAAAAAAAAAAAAATTCGGTATTTTATATAGTTAGCCCCCTCTGACCCGAAATCCTGGTTCCGCCACTGCGTATAACACCTTCCTTGTAAAAGTATGGACTACTATGGAGTGCGTAAATGTTGTGGTTCCTGAAATTGAAATTCAGCATTTGGAATCACAATCAGATCGGCATATTTGATGTGAAAACCCTTTATCGCATCTGAACATTCTGTCTATGGACTAGAGAAAGAACCAAACATCTAAAATACTAAACAAAATGATAAAAATCAGAAAGCACTAGTCTCACCCTTTAAAGAATTTGAGGAGTGTTCAGTTCGCATTAAATTTTGATTTCACATCTAAAGAATATAACTAACTACTACAGCAACTAACTAACTACTACAGCAAAATCAGAAACTTTCACATAATAGCAGAAAATGAACATGGAGAAATGGAGGGGCGTAAGAAAACTAGGAAGTGGGGATACCAAAGAACAAAGATTGAGCCGTACAAGCACCAAAGCCACCCTAAAACATGTAATTAAGGAAAGTGAGATGGAGGCGAAGAAAGAAAACTCAGCATACAGCACTAACAAGGGATTACTTGACATTAAGCTTAGCTCTGGCATGACCTTGTGCAATTTGAAGCTGCTCAGTAATTCCAAGATGAGACATCAGAAGCCAGACATGAGTCAGCAACTCCCCTCCCTTTCTCAGCTGTTGAGCATGCTGAGCCCCGCGACAATGAATAGCTGCATATCCTAAAATTTCCACCCACACTTGGCTTACAATCTCCCACTTATGTCCTGGGTCCATGGCCCGTAAAGACATCGCAAGCCTACAAGCATCAAACAACACTGACTTGCTTCTATCCCCTTTCACATCAGCGGGCAAAACCTCAGTGTTCACTCGGAGCAACATCTTGCAAGCGGAAACTTTCGAGGAGATTGGCATCTTGTTCTTGAAGAACTCCTGTGCCTCAGCACAAGTGTCACGAAGCCTGATCAGCCCAATCCCAACTGGTAACATGAAAGGACGCATTGCCAGCAGATAAAGCATATAGTCTGATATTTGCTTGCTCCCTTTTCCTTTTGGGTCCCCTTCTCCGTTGTCACAATAGTAACACAAATCAGTTGCAATGTGCCAGATGAGTATACTCCGGTCGAATTCTACTTTAGCAGTAGACCAGTTTAGTTCAACTTTATATTTGTTGAGGGTGTAGTCGCCTCTGGACCGGCATAGCTTCATTAGGCTTTCAATGTCCTTGATTTGATCAGAAATATCACGACAGTGCTCGAAGATCAATGTCTTTAGACCACAGGAGACGCCTTCATGAGTCAGACGCATATGCTTTTCTAATGCATTGTTGATAGTCGAGAGCTTTTGAGCCACATTCATTGGAAACCTTGCTTTCTTCGCCAGGCAAGTATCTAGCAAATTATACTGCACCATGGAGCTCGACCACCGCTTCCCTAACGAGAGATCATTGCTTTTGTTGTAGTTTTTGCTCACCCAATAACGTGTCCAGTCTGAGAATAACAGAGAAATTAGAGCAATGATCTCTAACACAATGGCGCCTCCCATCAGTATATACGTTATAGCCAGGTCAACTGTTCGATAATGGTGTCCTTTCGTAGTGATGGGAAGCGCGATCAACACAGTTGTGGTTAAAACCATGGTGATGAGGCGAAGAGCACAGCCAAGTGGAGAGTATATAACTGGCGCCTTAGTGTAGAATGCGTCGTATATGAACCCAAGCTCAACTTCAATCACATGAAACGCCTTTTCCGATCCTAGTTTGCTGAAGAGGTGTTTGCTTTCATCTCGGTCTTGAAAGGTGAGGATGAGATCAACAAAGAGCCTCTTAAACCGTTGGAATAAACTGTATGCTTTAACAATCAGCTTAGAATCCGGCTGATTGCTGGCAAGGGAACTAGAGAGAGCTGAAGCCTCAGTAATGACATCAGCTTTGACGTAGAACCCCTCAGCCTTCTTCAGAGTAAAATCTTCCATGAACTTGGCATAATTTGGCCCGGGATCAGGCTGTGTGAGCAATGAGTCACGAAAATGCTCACTACTCGCTGATCTCAGAGATCCTATCCTCTCTCCAAACTTGATGACACCAACAATCAGCATTGGGATTGTGAGGATAGAAAGCGAGGAAATACCAGGCCATGCTATCAGAAAGATGTAAAGGGATGCAATTGTTTGAGTGAGGAGCTCAAGGGTGCGACGTTGCCAGAGCTCATTGTCTTCCAGAGAGTAAGCAGTGATCGTATCCGGTCCGCCTAAATGGATCAGAAGAAAAGGCGCCCAGAATGACATTAGATCATCCCCAGATGGACCGCCTTTGTTTGGGACGGCTTGGATGTTGTTTGCAATGACACCAAGGCCAATGGTTGCAACCCAATCTGCTAACAAGTAGGTAGACCAGATGAAGAACCGGAACCAAATTTGACCTTTGTACTTTCTGCGCTTGCCTGATATGATCAGCAGTACTTGCAAAATCAAGCTGGATAAAACCAGTGCTCTCAGCTGTGTTGCCTTCCATATCTTTCTGACCCTTTCTGGAAACACCTCCAACAGGCCCCGTCTCTCAAGACCGATGAGAAGCCCAGCTGTACCTACCGTTTCAACACAATCAAAGAAAAAGGATCAACTCAAGGGGTTCCAAAATATGAGCTGCTCAAACCAATCCTACAGCTGAAGAAATATGAAATGGCTACACAAGGATAGTGGCAGAATGTGGAAGCATACCTAGATGAAGCATTCTTCTGCCTTGCATAGAGCGGAATGTGGCCCTAGGAATTCTTCTTGAGATGGGGATGTTGTATTCTGGAAAGGGTAAAATGACAGTTTGGATTGACTTGAGGATGGGGAAACAAGTTACATGCCCAGCAATACATATCACATTACCTGCATTGACCCGGTTATTGGTTCTTTTATGCCAAATCATCTTTGTAATCAATAACAAATCGATCACAAACATGACTTCGTACAACTCCTCTTTGTAGATGATTATCAACCTACAAGTTTCTTCCTCTCTCTCTCTCTCTCTCTCTCTCTCTCTCTCTCTCTCTCTCTCTCTCTCTCTCTCTCTCTCTCTCTCTCTCTCTCTCTCTCTCTCTCTCTCTCTCTCTCTCTCTCTCTCTCTCTCTCTCTCTCTCTCTCTCTCTCTCTCTATATATATATATATATATGTCCGGTCTTTGCTTTGCAACCGTTCGGTACCACGCTCTTCCGTGCTCGTAGGTCCTTCTCCCCCATACAACGAGCGAAAGGGAAAATGTAAAGACTACCATTAAAGCAGCCCAAGCCGCCCCAAGGCTCGGGGAATTGGGGATTTCTTATTTGAGGCCCCTTCCGAAAGTCCGGTTAAAAAGGGCTCCACTGCCCGGAAAAAAGAAAGGGTCGTCTTATTCAAAACCCGATGCTGAAAACCAAGATGAATTTGACGAAGTCTAACGGTCTCTCCAACGCATAAATGTAGAGGGTTCTAGTTAGTTGCCGTTTGAAGAAAGGAAGGATCCCAAGGAATCGATCTGATTTTTTTGATAGTCGTCAAGTAAAAGGAAATAATCATTGTGGGGATAATGGTAGATGCCCGGGACCAAGTTACTATTATTTCTTTTTTCTATATATATATATATATATAGATTAAAGTTCAATAGTGAATACGCTGGTGAGCAGGGGATCTATAGCTAGTCGCCTAAACACTGGTGGCTGGTGAGAATACGCTGGTGGTCGCCGGTGAGCAGAGAATCTATCGTCGGTTGCCGTTCGCCTGGCCGCCTGCCATTCGCCCTAGCCGCGATGAACGCTGGGCGGCTCGCCGGTGGCTTGCGCGATCTATCGTGGTGGTGGTCGTTGGTGGCTTGTGGGATCGGTCGCCGGTATTCACTCGTGGGGGCTCGCCGGTATTTTCTCTCGTGGTGGCTCGCCGGTATTTTCTCTCGTGGTGGGTCGTCGGAGGCTTCTTTGATGGTGGCTCGCTGGAGGCTTCTCTCGTGGTGGCTCGCCGGAGGTTTATAGGAGCGATTTTTGCTCAGCCATCCATCGTAACAAAAACTACCCTAATGTGGATGGAGAGAAAATAAAAAACTACGGTAACAAAATGGGAGGTGATTGAGGGAAGTAGCAACATTTACCAAAATAAGAAAATTAATTATGGTAGCACTAATGGAGAAAATCACGGATAGAATCATGGACCAAAATCAACATTTTCTAGATTTTCTTAATTTCTTATTTTCAAGTTCAATCCTACCGTCTATAGCATCTTCATCCAACGTCCCGTATTTGTTCTCATGTTTTCTATAGAGAAAGGTTCTCTATAGAACCTACCTCTATATATATATATATATATATATATATATATATATATATAGAATAAAGTTCAATAGTGGACACCTAAATATGAGTGAACAAGTGAACAATTGTAGGCCTTTAGATGTTATTCCAATGAATGATCCAGATTACATATTGAAATTTGACCCATATTCAAATTTGAACCTCATCCCTTAATTATAGGGAGTGTTAATTAATTTTCGGATTTATAGAAAAATCACAAAAAGAAATCCCTTAATTATAGCAAGTGTTACTTAATTTTCAAATTTCAACTCAATCTCGTAATTATAGCAAGTGTTAATTATATATTGGATATCCACACGTCTTTTACGAATTATTAAATATATATATACATGTTATAGTCTTGTATAAACATTCTGGGAGCATTATATACACTATATTTACAGTATTCCGGGAGAATTCGTTTTACGATTAAAATGTGAATACAAATCGATGAGTGATGTATTGACATCAATTGAGTCATTTTTTGTCGATGTTGGACAAGTCATATCCATTTAAACTAAAATGAATCCATCTCATGGTGATCGTGATCGTAATTGTGATCGTAATTGTATATATGGTGATCGTAATTGTGATAAGACATGCTTATACAACAACATAATCTGTATATATGGTGATCGTAATTGTATATACACATACATTCGGGGTATATAGACGTAAACGACACAATATATCCACAATAAATTTTGTATTTACATTCATTAAGTTGGTATATAGAACATTAAAGTATATATGTACAAGTCAATAGGTAGAAATGGGTCGCATAAACAATCCAGCACTAAAATATTGTATATATACAGTCATAATATAGTCATTTACATTCTTACTATACGTATATACAAACATGGAATAAAGATAAGTCATGTCTATACGACAACACAATATGTATATATTGTGTAATCATAATTGTATATACACATACATTCGGGATATATGGACGTAAACGACACAATATATCCACAATAAATTTTGTATTTACATTCATTAAGTTGGTATATACAACATTAAAGTTTATATGTACAGGTCGATCGGTAGACATAGGTCGCATAAACAATATAGACCCAAAATATTGTTTATATACATTCATGATATAGTCATATCCATTCTTACTGCACGTATATACATTATAGAATAAAGAGATCATAATCACAATATATTCACATAAAATTTGGTATATACATTCTTTATGTCGTTATATACAGGTATACTGTACATATATACATGTGTATAGGAATAGATAGGTCACAATAAAATCACCAATAAATATTTTTACACAATTCTTAGGTGTCCATATACACTTAATCTGTACGTATATACATCTTGATCCCTATGAATAGGTCACGTAACAACATAAATTTCCGTATATACATATATTAGGATGTCAAATACATTCTTATTATACATATGTACATCTTCATCTGTATGAATAGGCCAAATAAACGATTTACAGCTGAGATAATGGTATATACAAGTTCAAAACATCCATATACAATAAATAAAAATTATATACACAGATACCTGATGCCATATTTAATTGCGACGTGGTGGTGAAATTCTATAGCGAGAGTGACGTCTGCAATGGCGATAGGGAGGACGTTTGCAATGGCGAGAGGGAGGACGTCTGCAATTGCGGTGGCGAATTTCTATAGCGAGAGGGACGTCTGCAATGGCTGAAAACGGTTATGGAGGATGTTTGCAATGGCGACGTTGTGGTATGTAATTGTGTTGTGCTGCGTTGGAGGACGCTGCAATGACGGAAGACACAAATCGCAGATGCTTTTCTGCAATGGCGTCTCTGCAGCCTCGCGTCTGCAATGGCGTCGTGAGCGGGGGCTGTGCAATGGAGGTCGCGGGCGGTTTCTGCGATGGTGTGGATCTGCAATTGGGCTGTGCAATGGAGGTCGCCGACGGTTTACAATGGCGTTCCTGCGATGGATTTGTAGATGCGTTATTTTGTTTTGAATATTTTTGATTTGGGTGGTTACAGAATATGGGAGAGAATCTCTCCAATTTTTGTTTTATATTTCTATTTTCTTATAAATGAATATTGCAGATACAAATCCAGCCATCCATTACAAATCTCATCCTACGGATGAGATTTGTTCACTTGTTCTCTATAGGGAGATGTACACTATAGAACCTGACTCTATATATATATATATATAGAAAAACGTTCTAGTAAAACACTCTATTAGAGTGTAACATGAGGTGTTATGAGGGCCTTTGGATCAATCTGATCAAACGGTCCGGATTAATTAGAAAGAGGGTGTATATTTGTGGTTGGATAGAGACACACCAAATCAAATTTCGGATCCCCCTAATTTCGGATCCCCCTAATTATGCAATCCCATTTTTTTTGGGTGAAAAAATATCTTGTGGGAATTTTGTCAGCTGCCTTCCATATGCGTTATTCTTCATCAAAAGAACCTTTTTTTTCTCTTTCATCATACAATTCCTCCGTCTTCAACAATGCTCAAACCCAAAAGCTCTCATTCTCCATTGAAGCAAATCATCTTCACCATAGTCATCATCAACGATTTCGTTCCGCACAAGTGTTCTTGGTAAGTTTCCGTTACTCCTCTGTAATGTTTTTCGATTAATTTGTTTGTGGGTCGAAATTGATGCATTTAGGTTTAAGATTCTTCATTCTTGAACAAACCATGTGATTTCGTATGTTTGAAAAGTGTTTGCAAAGCCTAGGGTTTATGTGAAAATCGTCGGTATGAAGTCCATAGTTTGCTTTGGGGCTTTGGTTGTTCTCGTAATCCCTAATTGGGTTTTATCTATTTGTTTGCACAGATCGATGACAAAGACTAGTGAGAAGATTCAAAAGAAGAGGAAGGTCGAAAGAGGTAAAACAATGTTTTTGATTGTCCATGGAATTATCATATGCCATAGTTTTTCAATTCGTTTGTGCATACAACAAGGATGATGTCATAGTTTTTCAATTCGTTTGCGTATGTTCTTCAATTCAATAGTTGTTCAATATGATATTTCATAGTTGAAAAACGTCGTTGCATAGTTGAAAAATATCTACCAATATGGATTATCATGTTTTTTATGATATAAAATGAATGTTTTTCATTTCTGTTTTATGTATGCCTAGCTATTGTGTTTTTAACATATTAATAACAATTTTTCAAATAGTAGATATAAATAGTTTTGTATTTTTCATGTTGTATAGTAGTGTTTTTCAATGATTATAAGACAACTTTTTCACATATTAGTTTCAATGTTTTGCATTTATGTTTCGTGTATGTCTATTGTGTTTTTCTATATATTGATAATATTTTTTCAAGTAACAAAATTTAATTATTCTATATTTTTCATGTTGGACAATAGTGTTTTTCAATGATTATAAGACAACTTTTGCAATAGTATATTTTTGTTTTGATAATTTTGCATTATATGATGAACACTTGTTCAACCATACTAGTAGTTTGTACTATTATGTATGAATTGATATTCATATATGTGTGTTTTGTTTTGCAGTTATTCAAGAAGGGGGGTGAATAATGGATGAAGTTTGAAGACAAAGACAATGACATTTTTTATCATACCAATGTATATTGAAAAAAAGATGCACGCACTTTTTCAAACTTATTGTAGTATGTATTCGAGTTGTAACAATCCTGATTTTCATCTTATTCAATGCAATACATTTACTTTTTCAATAGTCACGTAAGATCCTTATTTTCATCTCAGCTTATAATGAATTGATTTTCATGTGAAGACAAGTACTTATTCAACTATAGTAATTTATGAGCACACCAAATTAGAAAAAGATTCATAAAGCAATAACACATGTTCAACTCTATTTTGAATGTTCAACCCATCGTACAGAGTTAATTTGAATGTTCAACTATATTTTTCAAACCATCGAACAGAGTTATTCAAATACTGACTAATAGATTTTCTAGGATTAACGAATGATTTTTGAATTTTATGCTCAAGTAATTATTATTTTTTAAATATCTCCATTCTTGTTAATCCCTAAAATCAAGGAACTTCCCATTTTAAAAAACGTGGCTTTCAAAATCCCCCTAATTAAATTCCGATTTTCCCTCTTCAAAATCCCACAAATCACGGTTGTTACCATATTTGTAGCTACGTAATATTTATCACATCCCCCTCATTAAAATATAGCTATTGTGTACCCTCAAATCTCAACCTCCATTTAGCCCAATCTAACGGTCCACATCATGTTACATGTTGTACCACAATATGTATCTCACCTGAGCGTTCCTCTCTCTCTCTCTCTCTCTCTATATATATATATATATATATATATATGAGGCTGGTTCAAATAAAAATCCCTATTATCCTACAAACTGAAAATGAAGAAGAACCGTTGGATTATTCGGATGAACGGTCACGATTTGAAAGCTTTCTCCTTTTAACTTTTAAAGGGGCGGGGGTAATATATTAATTTTGTTTCTCATTATGTTTTGACCAGCATTGCAATTGGCAGCTGCTTCTTCTTCCTCAACAAAACTTCACGCCGGCCTCCCACACCTCTGTTCCAGTCCAGATCCCCAAGAGGCACAACGTTGTGGAGTTCGCCAGTATGAAGACCAGCGACGACTCCATTCTCGTCGACGAAGGAGTCCGTGAGCCTCTCGGAGGCGAAATTGGGCCTTCCGGCGGCCGAAGTTCCGGTAGCGAAGGAGTAGGAGAGGTTGGCGTCTTCGCCGGAGTAGAGATTAGATCGGGCGGTTCTCATGGAGCGGCCTTTCTCCCTCCAAATCCTGGTGGAGGAATTGGAATAGGGCGAGTAAAATTAGTAGATGGACGGGATCCGACCCGAATCCGTGTGGGATTCTTCAACCGACACCATTTTGGGCTTCATAGGTCACCTCTCCAATGCAAATTAGGCAACCTAGCGGCTAGCGAAATGATAATTAACCACAAAGGTTTTCAAAGAAGAAGAAGTAAAGAGGAATCAGAAAGGATGCTATAAAGCCTATAATTGCACAGGGCTCCGGTGGAAGAGGCGAGCTGGCAACCGATAAAGAAAGGAGTGGGACCTATGACTGCAAATCTATTATATATATTTAAACCCACCGTGGATTAAAGCCTTCTCATTGCACCAAATAGGATTGTATACATGTCGCTCTCACATTATTCCATCTAAGATTTTTACACGTGTCATTATATTGTTAAGCCACGTCACATATTTTTTATTTCTTAATTACGCCACATCATTTAAATTGATCCACGTCATTGATATTTGTCCACATAATCAACATGTGTTATTTACTTAATTTATTCAATCAAAATTGTATAACATTCATACTCTCTTTTTCCCCCATTGTCTATATCCACCATGGTCATCCCTTAACCCTACTCCAGTAACTCCACCATTAACGCCATACCTCATCTTAATCAGTCTACCATGATCACCTCCAGTTCTTTTATCACCTCCGTCATAGGTAAATAAATCACCGTTCAACACTAAAACATCGGTTCTCGAACTCAACCTTCGAATAAGCTTTGCAACTGATCACTCAAATGATGAACAACAATAGTCGAGAATGTCATCGCCCACTCACTCCTGCCAAATTCCGTTGCACAAGATCAGTGTTGTTGCTAGCAATTTTGCTTGAATCGCTAACCAACAAGAGAAATGTCTTCATAATTCAACAAATTGAATATTATAAGCGGCTAATATGGAGTTGCAGGGAATGTTGATTATACAAACCTCCATTTGATCCAACGGCATTGTTAGTGATTTTTTTTATTTCTATGTTTTTTTAGGTAAAATTAATGCAATTTTCATTCAAATAAAATTTTAATAAAATAAAAAACGTAGGAGTATTTATTAACAAACCAATCTCCCTAATTTTTTGGTCGAACCAATCTCCCTAATTTAGCTTTCCTTTTTTCTCCAAGACAATATCCTCCATTATCTATCTATTTTAGGAGACTTTATTTTAAGCATAGCATAATTATATCCTAAATATTCTGTATACGGTTAATAGTGTGATTCAAATAACTTTCATTTAAGAAATCTCTTTGTTATTACAAAATTCGTTCACAATTTAATTTGTTTCAAATCCAGTATTTAGAAAACAATGATCTTATCTTGATTTTATTAATTTTTAAAACAAGGTTTAGGATTATTTATAAGATTTGGGATAAAATCATACTCCCATTTATCCTTGCATTTTCCTCTTAATTATTTGTCATGTAATCTTGTGCTTGCAATTTTATACTCCCTCTGTCCCACTTTGTTTGTCCAATAGGACAAACTGCACGGGATTTAAGAAGCCTCAAATTGAGATGAAAAAGCATTGCTATGTACAGTTTAGATTTGACAGAAACTTGAAAAGGTGTACAGTAGCCTACCTACTACAAATTTCATAAAAAATCTCATTTTTTAATTGTGGGAACAATCCTCCCACTTAGATATCAGTCAATAGAAATTGAGCTTAAACAAACAACAACCAATAAGAATTGAATACAAGAAGTCACACGGATCCATCCAACTTTGTACAATCTGAACCTTATAAGAACAATCCAGGGCATCACTTTCCACTTCACACCTCCATTTACTCCATCCACCAAAAAAAATCAGAGAATATTCAATAGAGGCTGAGCATTAAAGTAGTTGCATCACTGCCTGGAGCTATGGCTTCAACACTTAATAATGAAGTTCCAAATTCAGAATTTAATGAAGATGATGAACAGGGGCATTACTCATTCGATCTCAACCAATAACCTATTGAATTTGGAGAAGAAGCATGGCAAAGCACACAACATCATGAGCCATTGGCTACAAGGCTCAGCAGTGACCATGCAGGTCTTCATGGACTCAGTCAAGATGCAAATCAACATCAAACTGAAGCAGGGCCAAGCACAGGGACTACACATCATCCTGAATCCAACCAAGAAAGAGATCCACATCAAACAGAAGCAGGACAAACAACAGCAGCTACACAACACCATGAGCCATACAGTACAAGGCTTAATAGTGAGAAGAAAATGCATATTGTAATGTTGCTTCTACACATTGCAAATGGGGGACAACTTCCAAGGAATACTTTCAAAGAGGTTGGAATTCAGTTTAACATGTCATCAAGAACAATTTCCAGGCTATGGAACATAGTAAAGCAGCAGCAAAATGCAATGGAGCATCCAAATGTGTCTACAAATTACCACAAGTGTGGTAGAAGAAGCAAGGTAGTTAAGCCAACTAACATCACATCGATAGATATGGGGGACAGATCAACAATAAGGGACTTAGCAGTCCATTTAGACATGTCAAAGAGTGCTTGTCATAGACTACTCAAAGCAAAAATCATAAAGTCACATACAAATCCACTTCATCCACGCCTCAAAGCAACAAACATGAAGACAAGATTAGAGTGGATACTCGGCCTATTGCTAGGGTCTACACCAGAGACAAAGAGAGAGTACCATGCAATGTTTGATTTTGTGCATATTGATGAAAAATGGTTTCAACTGAGCAAGAAAACGCAAAGAGTCTATCTAGCACAGAATGAGAGGGGGAAATATAGATCAGCCAGCTCAAGCAAATTTATTCCTAAGGTGATGATTACAGCTGTAGTAGCTAGACCTAGGTTCAACGCAGAGGGACAGTGCACCTTTGATGGAAAGATTGGTATTTTCCTATTTACATATCAAGAGTCAACAAAGAGAAAGTCCAAAAATAGAGAGAAAGGGACTATTGTTACAAAGCTTATTGAATCAGTAAATAAAAATGTCACAAGACGCATGCGCATAGATCTGATCATTCCAGCTATTAAGGAGAAATGGCCAGAAGAAGCAGGGCATAAGATTATATTCATACAACAGGATAACGCTAAAGCACACATCACTCAAGTAGATGAAGAGTGGCAACAAGTGTGTCAACAAGTGTGTCAACAAGATGGGTTCACATTCATATTAATCCAACAACCACCCAACAGTCCAAATTTAAACATATTAGATCTTGGGTTCTTTAGAAGCATTCAATCATTGATGCATAAGAAGATGCCTAAAGACATTGATCACATGTTAGATGCAGTACACCAAGCATTCTACGAGCTAGCTAGACCCTATCACTCTAGCTAATGTATGGATGTCTTTGCAATATGTCATGAATGAGATACTTAAGGTGAAAGGAACAAATGACTACGACTTGCCCCATGTTAACAAAAAGAGGTTAAGAACTCAAGGTAATCTACCAACTCAAGTTCAGGCACCAATGTGGGTTGTTTTACAAGCATGGGACATCATCAATGGAAATGCACAAGAAACAACAGAGAATTCAAATCAAGATGTACAAGGGACTCAAGCAAGCAATTTGGAAGAAGACACCCAAGAATATGCAATGGAAGACAATGAATTCATGTAACTTTGGTTAAGTAATTAATCAAGCAGTGTTTAGGGTTTTAATGTCCTAGAACAATCATATTTTGTGTACATAGGAACAACAACAGGTTGTCAACTTTTGTGATCTTATTGCTGAAATGAAGTATATATATTTTGTTTTGAGTGTATACAGTTTGCACATGCAGAGAAGAAATGCAAATTAATCTTTCAACTCTTGTGTTCCGATCCATCACAGAAACAATTTCAATTCACATAAGCATAAGACACTAAGGCCTCATTCAGGATAACCAAAGGCCGGTTGCCTATTGTATATCAAGGCAAGTGAAAACTTAAGACAAATGCTTCTCAAGATTAAAAAAAAATGTCATCATTGATCACTTAATCAAAGTAATCTCAGCTGCCCCTTTCCCATCAAAAAAAACAATTATCAATCACAATGCCTGGCCCCACTCAACCTAAAGATACCCCAATTTCCTATTGCATCTTAATGTATGTAAACTTTCAGAAATTGTATCTCAGGTGTAATCAGATTTCATCATTGATTCAAAAGAAAAAAAAAAAGTAATCTCAGAAGTCCCTATTCCATCATAGAAACAATCTACATCCACATAACACTAACATACAATGGCCTCATTCAGGTAATTCAAAGGCTGGTGGCCTAAAGCATATAAGGGCAAGTGAACACTAAAGGACTATTGTTTCTCAAAAATGTATAAAAGCTTCATCATTGATGACAATAAAGAAAGTAATCTCAGCTTTCTCCTTTTCATCATAGAAACAACAATCAATCACAATGCCCTAACATACAATGGCCTCAATCAGCCTTCAAATAGCCCGGTTTCCAAATGCATATTAAAGTTAAGAGGACATATGTAAACTGTTTCTCAGATTAAAAGGTTTTATCATTGATAAAAGAAAAAAAACAATTTTCATGCAAGTGCACAACAATTAGATTCAGCACACACATAAAGACATGACAGATTACAGACATGGCATCAATATTATGCAACACAATCAAAAAATTGAATTCAAAGTACAAAAAAAAATGAATATGCAGACCCACATTCAGTGAATATACAAATCATGACCAAAATTAAGTTGTGGCATGGAAATGAACATATAATTAGTACAATCAGTGGCATACACAATATTAAAATCAGTGGCATACACAACATTCAAATTCATCACTAAATCAACAGAGAAACATTAAAATCAACAAATAAGCCATCACTAAAATTCATTCATGACATAGATATCAGTAGCCATCACCAAAATTCGAAGAAGTAGTAAAATCAGTTCATGACATTGCCAAATTCACACGAAATCAACAGAGATGCAACAACATCAGCAGACATTTACAAAGTTCACACAAATTCAGAGAAGCATCAACAACTCACAACAACTAAACAAATCACCCTGCAAGCACATTTAAAGGCATAACTAAACAGAAATAGTGAAATGAAAAACAATTTGACAAGGAAGACTTAGCTATTCAGCGGGATCAGCCTTACTATCCTCCACGGTGGAATCAGATCCAACCGGGGACTTAGGAGGACAAGCTGGCTCGAGACTACCCTCAACGGAAGATTCAGATCGGCCTCGGCGAGGACTGAAAGAGTGGTTTCCATCGCATGCAGAGCCCCACTCACAATCCCCTCCTATAGAGCACTCGTATGTTCCTTCAGATCCCACCTCATCCCACGAGTGCTTTCCTCTACATGCATCGCTATAATCACATCAAGGTGCTTCTGAGCACTCATAGAAAGAAGAGGGACTAGATGGTGGTGGAGAATCAAGCGCATCACTAAAGGACTCCACACTCATCTTTGAAGATGTCAATCCTCAAGATCTGAGAGCCACAAACAAAAAAAGAGGGGATTAGTGTGACAAATCGGAAGATTGAAACACAAATTCAGAGATTTAAACGTACCCGGGAAACAAATTGGGAAATCAACGGAGAAATCCAAAGATTGAGGGAACTTAGGAGAGATTATTGAGAGATCTATGAAAGAAATCCACAAAATTGGAGAGCAAAGGAGAACAAGAGAGATTCAAATGAGAGATGTCTGGAGAGCAAGAGAGAGCGCCGCACAAAAAGAGGGTTTCACAAATCTGATGAACAAATAAAGTGGAGGCAATATATCCCCCATTTTGGGTCTGGTTTTTGGACCAGTCCAATTGCCCCACGGATCAAATGGGTAAAAATGGAGACCTGCTTTCTTTGGACCAATCCAACAAAAATGGCATTCATTTTTTCTTTTTTCTTTTTTCTTTTTTGGATCAATCCCTACTTATGTAAGCATGGTTTAATGGAAAAGTAGTCTCCCAACAATTGATGGTGGTGGTTGTATGATCGGGGAAGGTAAAAACAAAAAAAAGAGTAAATATATGAGGATGAATAAATTAAGAGGTTGAAGATGATGTGATGTAAGGAGAGAAAAGGTAGATGTAGAGAATAAAGTGGGTAAAAAGGAAAAGTTAATAAGGATAAAATTGTTAAAATAAGGAGTAGATATAAAAGGAAACACGACAAACAAAAGGGGACACCCGATATAGTATACTGGACAAACAAAAAGGGACGGATGGAGTATTAATTTAAAAGGAAAATTTTAGAATTGACTATATAATGGAGAAATTTTAGAAACGGTTATATATACATAGATTGATTCTATCCATTAACAAATAACTTGAATAAGAAATGTTATAACCATTTTGAGTTGAAGTAGAAAGAATTTAAAAAAAATAGATTTTACTTCTCCATTTTAGAAAACCTTTTAGCATATCTTTTGGAATGCTCTTAGGATCGTTTTCTCTTCAAATGGCATCACTGCGCAAATAAAAGACAAGCCGAAAAACTACTGACTCGGCTAAAGTCGTTGTGCCAAAATCAAAGATAAATAACCCAAACTACAAACTAAGTATAGTAAGCAAGTAAGGGATCAAACCCAAGAGAACTTAAGGCTTCAAGTATTAATATAATTATCAACCAAAGAAAGGGGGGATTTAGGAGAAAAAATCTAAACTAATCTAAACTAAGAAAACAAATAACAAATCAAACAAACAAATATGGGAAATAGGTTCATTCAAAAGATCCACTCTTTAATAATCACTCGATCATAGATTCATTCATTGATTTCATTCACACCTATGGTTAATTCCTATCCTGATCATTAACAATCGCAAGTCCACGGTCCAAGAAATTCTATAACCCTAGGCAAGGACGCTTAACCTAGAATTAGCATAGAGAACAAGGATATCCAGGATATAATATCAAACAATCAAGCTACGAGTCAATTGCAAGATAAAACAATCAATTCTCTTCTTAATCCTAGTTGCATAGACAACAGGTCTAGGTTAAGTTGTTTTCACAGATTAGTTTTGTCCACGGTCCAAATCTAATCAAACTGTAGAACATAAATCAATTCAATAGGTTAGCTACTCCTAGAGAAACAATAAACATTCATAAGATGAAGCACAAAAGAATCAATATCAACCAAAGGATAGAAATCAATTACCAAAACCTCACGAGTTCATACATCAGAGCTTCTCCCTTGAACAAACCCAAGGAGACTAGCTCTCCATAACTAAACTAAAAACCTAAAAAGAGAAGAATTGGTAGAAGGTAGAATATAGAAGATACTAAAAACCTAAGGCTGGCTCCTCCTTATATAGCCCAAGGAACAAGCTCTACGAGATAGATAAGGAAAGAGGCAAAAGATAGAAAAGGAAACAAGATAGAAAGATTTCGGCCCGCTTTGGATTCGGCATCACCGCGGTCGCGTCGCCATCACCGCGCCCGCGCTATCGCAACAGAAAGAAACAAGTCGATCTCGGCAGCCGCCGCGGTCGCGTCATCCAGGCCGCAGTCGCGGTATCGGGACAGAACCACTGGCGTCACTTTGGAGGCTGTTTTGACCATCTTTGGCTTGGAATCTGACTTCGGTGTAAAAACATGAATTGAAGCCCTTGAAGTTAGCTTTCCAATGGCACCGGAATCAGCTCAATCCGACCTCTGTAGCTCAAGATATGGCCTTCGCAAGCAAGTGGTGTCGCGCAGACAGCTCAAAACGCCTTAAAACTCTTGATTCTTGAATTCTTGTGTCTTCGGTCTTCGTATTACAATAATGCTCAAATATAACCTAAACACTCTCAATATACCCCTAAAATACAAGAGTTAACCTATACAAAATAGGCCGAATCAACTACAGTTATTCATAAATCATCGGATTCAGTCACCATTAATTTCTCATTCTTTTTTTTGGTCAACGTTGATTTCTCATTCTTTTGGGCGTCGTCTAATTCCACCGGGTGCAGGTTGCTAAGGGCACCCGGATGTGACTTTATATTTCCGATATGACAAATCAGAACTAGAGGAATAAGGTGACCTCCGGTCCCTAGAGCCGGACCTATACGACAGTAGGCTACCAAAGAAAAAAAATGTCTTTTTAGAGTTCATTTTCACCGTGACCCCTCTTTCAGTTCACTCTTATTTTATTCCCTAGGCCGGGCTATATATATTGTTGCACCAATAGAAAATTGCCACATGTCCCATCTTCTTACCCATCTACTATAATACAGTATAAAGCGGAACCCAAGTCTTTGTTAAAATTTGCTCCACGTCATCAATCCTGAATAAAATAATGATTTTATTTTTTGCATTGATTTTCAAAAAATAACTTATATATCTTCTTGATATGTTATCCAATTTCCTTATGTATACTTAATAATATACTCAATTATATATCCGTATACGAATAAGGAAATTGAAGTGATTTTCATTTATATTCCTTACAATTTTTTCTTATTAATTAGTATATATTTTTGTCATTATTGAATCTTGAAGAATAGTGAAAAAATTTCACATGTGTCAATAGTATATTCATTAATAATATGAATTTGAATACAACTATTTTAGAATTAAAATTGTATGAATAAAAGTACATATATAGGTCAATAGGTTTGGACTTTGATCTATCGGATTTGGATTATATGTTCCCGAGTTAAAAGCGTATTCGTATCAAAATTCGATCGATTAATTCGGTTGTATATTTACATTACCCGTACATGGTACGGGGTTTGTACTAGTTTTATTAATTTATAAAAAAAAATACCTACCCATCTTCTTCATCTTCCTCCCACGTCCCTTTCTTCTGATTTGTAAATTCCCTCTCAATCCAGCATTCTTGAGCATCCAAGTTCACTTTGTTTTTTGTGGTTTTACTTTAATCACCCAACCTAAATACTACGTAGTTTACAGTTTTATTATCTCTCCAGATTTCAAAAAAAACTTTCTCCAGATTTTAGACAAAAACTACCTCCGGGCTCCCGGGCCGGAGCTATTGTGATCTGGTCTGCCATACCGGAGCAGCCTCTGTTCTCGGTGGATTAAGCAGACTGCTACGTGTACTTACCATATTTGGGCGAACAGATCACATGGGGAATTTAGGGGCAAAGACATCCTACAATTCCCTACCTCTTCCATTCATTCTCAAAGAGTTCCTTTCCTGTGGGCTTATTATATATAGAGTTGCTCATTCACCATTTTCACTCAACTAAACCGAGATCAACAAAACCACCACCATCTTCTTTTTCTTCCCTTGAAACTTGATCTACCATGGAGAGCGAGAACTCAAAGCAAAAGGGTTCGTCTTCTTCGTATTCAATTGCTACGGATCTGTTCGGACCAAAGCCCACACCAGTCCCACCTTCCACTAGCGTTTTTGACTCTCTTTTTGGGCCATCTTCAACAGTAAGCACCTAGGGTTTAGGGTTTAGGGTGTTAGGGTGTTAGGGTGTTAGGGTGTTAGGGTGTTAGGGTGTTAGGGTTTAGGGTGTTAGGGTTTAGGGTGTTAGGGTGTTAGGGTTTAGGGTTTAGGGTTTAGGGTTTAGGGTTAGTTGGTTAGTTTTGGTTAGTTTTAGTGACATGAATGATGTAATTCTAGATAATTGGTTTGTTCAATGATGGAAGTTTGAAAGGAACAGGTGTTATAGCAAGACATTCAGGTTATGCATTTACATGAATTATAATATATATATATATAAAGACTAATTAAATCTTTCATTTTATTACAATACATATTGTTGCTGCAACAATATTTTGATAAACGGAACGGGACTGTTGTAATATATATTGTTACTGCAACAATATTTTAATAAATGGAACGGGAGTGTTGTAGCAAGACATTCAGGTCATGCATTTAATTTACAAGAATTACAAAACCAACCCCATTAAAATATGACAGACCACTACACAATTGCATGCATATATATGGATCGAGTGTGAGAGATAGCATCAACGTGTGAACCTAGTATAAGAATCGGTTATTATAAATAGGGTATATGGCTTAGAAAAAACTAATTGACAAAACCGCCCTTAACTGCTTCAGGTTTAGAAGTATATATTGATGAGGGATTTGGAGGATTATAGCTCATTGTTTTACCCCAACAACTTCTCCATCTAGTTCTCCATAATGGAGAAGAGGGGGAAAAATACACTTCATTCTCTAAATGTAGGAGATTCTCCAAAATACATTTATGGTAATTATTTCTTTCTTCAAAATGCATTTATGCAAATAGTAGAAGGTTTATTCAAATTGAGGGTAAATTTTAGGTTTTTCCTTTAGTAAATATATAATTCAAATTCATCATATATATTATAAGATACTTCCTCCGTCCCCGAAAGTTTGTCCGCCTTTCCTTTTCGGGCGTCCCGGAAAGTTTGTCCATCTCTAATTTATTTGCATTTATATCACACCACTTTTACACTTTTAACCTTACAACAACAAACAATTACAAACACTTTTACCATCTCCATCAACCTTTTCTTCCACAATAATCTCTCTTCAATACCCTACATTACATTAATTCATTCAATAAAAAAATGTTTACATGCAACATGAAATTTTATTTACACAAAAAATGAACTATGAATATTTTTTTTTTCTCTACAAAACTAGATTAGTCAAGGGCCAAAAAAAAAACATGATTAGGCTCTTTATTGGGTATATTTAGCCCAACCCAAAAATCACCTCTAGGCTATACAAACCAGAGACTCCATTGTGTACGTGCTCATGTGTGATGTGTGGCTGACATTCATCTTGTTCTCTTCGTTTGGGTTGAGCTTGCTCTTTGTAAGTTGGGCTGGCATTTTTTGGGCTGCCATGCGTGTCTAGCTTTGAGCTTGCTAGTTTGCATTTGTTGATCCACATATATATATGTGCATAAGCGGCCGAAACCCTACTTATCCCTTCATTTGCGCCGTTGCTCTTCCCATCTCTCTCATTTCGCTCTCTTTGAAAACCTCAACTCCATCTCTGAGATCTCTTTCTCTGGATTTTATTCGCTCATCTTACCCTCCTCCCTCTCAAGCTTACACTCTTGTCTCATTTCCCCTTGATTGCTGGCAAACAATGGCGTTTAAGCCACCGACCGGAGGAGGTTCAAGTCCCGCTTACTTCGCCGCTGAGTATGATTCACCCCATCCTTCCCTCGATGGGCTGTGGGAGGAGCCTTACTCGGAGTTTGGCCGGTGCGATTGGGGTTCCGATTGCAAAGAAATCCACTCCTACAGTCACAATTGTAGATCGGACCCTTCAGTTAGCAACTACGACGAGAGGGAGGCGGTGTCAAGGAAGGAGGAGGAGCCGGCGGTGGAATCCAAGGAGGCGGTGAAAACTGACTCCGATGATGGCGAAACCGTCCCAGATTCTTTTGAATCTGATTAGCTAAGTCCTCTCAGTTCTCTTTGCCTTTAAATCGCTTAATTTGTCTCCTCTCTGCATGTTGAATCTGCTGATTTCTTTTGCTATTGTTGAGATGCTTGCTCTTGGATGTGTTCCTGCATGTGGCCTTTGGTCAATCTGAATGCATTTTCTAGTTTCTGTTGAGTTGTATCCTCTATGTATGTTCATGGCAGATGTTTTTTCTTCCCTGTTGTTGAGTTGCATGTTCAATCTCGTGAAATTTTTTGATCTTGTTGAGATGCATGTTCAATCTGGTGAATGTTGTTGCCCCTATTGACTTGCATGTTTAATCCCTAGTGTTGTGTTGCGCTTGGATATGTTCTTGCATGTGGCCTATGATGAATCTGAATTCATTTTCTTGCTTCTATTGAGTTGTCTCCTCTTAGTATGTACACGCTGCTGTTTTTTCTTCCTTGTTTGTTGAATTGCATGTTCCATCTTGTGAAATTTGTTGCTCCTGTTGCTTTTCATCATACACTTGTTTGAGTATGGAATTAGTTTAGGAGAACGTTATCATCCACTTTCTCTTGTTTGCCTATTAATGACCTCATCACTCTCTTTCTTCATATGAACCTGTTTATTGAATATGCATGCTTAATTATGTAATTGTAACTTATGCAAGTATGACTCATGCATCAAACATACAATTATGCATTCATATTTCACTCATGCATCTAGCATACTTCTCTGTATTGTAAACCTGCTTTATGGATAATTTCTTTGAGATATTCTGTCTTTCTTCAATTCTGTATCAAACTGATTATTCTTGTCCATGTTTTTCAAGCATACTCCTTTGTAATTATTCTCTGTTTTGATCATGAATGCTTCTGAATGTTGTTGTGTGCAGTGTTTTTTTGTTCAATGATGATGCCCAGTTCTGAGATATGATTCCTCTACGTTCCCCCTTGTTGGGCATGTAATAGGAAGCCAGTCTTGTATTGAGGCTTTGGCATGCCATTGTGTGTTCAATGCAAGTGGATGGTTTTATATCAAGGATGGATTGGGGACATTTGAGATATTTTTCTTTTTTTTTTCTTTTTTTCAATGATGAGTCAACATAGTTGAGATGTGATTCGGGCTATTTTGTATAGGTTAACTCTTAGATTTTGAGATGTTATTGAGTGTGTTTAGGTTAGAGTTTGTGCGTAATTGTAATATCTAGGCCGAAGACACAAGAATGCAAGAATCAAGAGTTTTAAGGCGTTTTGAGCTGTCTGCGCGACACCACTTGTTTGCGAAGGTTATATCTTGAGCTACGGTGGTCGGATTGAGCTGATTCCGGTGCCATTGGAAAGCTAACTTCAAGGGCTTCAATTCATCGTTTTACACCGAAGTCAGATTCCAAGCCGAAGATGGTCAAAACAGCCTCCGAAGTGACGCCAATGATTCTGTCGAGATTCCGCGACCGCGGATTGTCCACCGCGACCACGGTGGCTGCCGAGAGACAAAGTTCCTTTCTGTCGCAATAGCGCGGGCGCGGTGATGGCGACGCGACCGCGGTGATGCCGAATCCGAAGCGGGCCGAAATCTTTCTATCTTGTTTCTTTTTCTATCTTTTGCCTCTTACCTTATCTATCTCGAGGAGCATGTTCCTTGGGCTATATAAGGAGGAGCCAGCCTTAGGTTTTGAGTACCTCTTATCTTCTTTCTCATAATTCAATTCTTCTCTTTTAGCTTAGTTATGGAGAGCTAGTCTCCTTGGGTTTGTTCAAGGGAGAAGCTCTGATGTATGAACTCGTGAGGTTTTGGTAATTGATTTCTATCCTTTGGTTGATATTGATTCTCTTGTGCTTCATCTTATGATTGTTAATTGTTTCTCTAGGATTCGCGACCCTATTGAATTGATTGATTTTCTACTGTTGGATTAGGTTTGGACCGTGGACAAAACTAATCTGTGAAAACAACTTAACCTAGACCTGTTGTCTATGCAACTAGGATTAAGAAGAGAATTGATTGTTTTATCTTGCAATTGACTCGTAGCTTGATTGTTTGATATTATATCCTGCATATCCTTGTTCTCTATGCTAATTCTAGGTTAAGCGTCCTTGCCTAGGGTTATAGAATTGCTTGGACCGTGGACTTGCGATTGTTAATGATCAAGATGGGAATTAACCATAGGTGTGAATGAAATCAATGAATGAATCTATGATCGAGGGATTGTATCATGAGTGGATCTTTTGAATGAACTTGTCTCCATATCACTTGTTTCCTATATTTGTATGTTTGTTTATTTGTTTGTTCCTTGCTTCTTGGATTACTAGAAGCCATAGTTCTCTTGGGTTCGACCCCTTACTGGTACGCTATACTTAGTTTGTAGTTTGGGTTATTTTATCTTTGATCTTGGCACGACGACTTTAGCCGAGTCAAATTTTGGCGCCGTTGCCGGGGAACTTTGGTTTCTTTCTAGTATTAATATTTTTATTGACTTTGTGTGGACCATCTTACGGTCCACACTTGTATATTCTGATGCCTTTCTATGAGTTTAAGCAATTTCAGGGCGAACCATTCTGTGACTATTTTGAGAGAGTTCTAGATGAGGCAACTGACCTAGCTGCTCGTGGAGTCTATGTCTGTGCATATGATCTTAGCGAAGAAATCCGTCGTGGCATGACGTTGGAGATGCAAGATGAGGTGTATCGTAGGACTGAGAAAGGATATGCCAAATTGAGACCTGAGAAGGAACTATTTGAAATTTTCATGGCCATGCTCGACGAAAGTTTGTCGCTGCAGGACAAGCTTAATGTCGGAAAGCTTTCTGACCAAGAACCGCGACCGCGCCCCTTGAACCGCGCTCGCGGTTCCGATGCAGAAATGGAGGATTTCTCCCTGGAGGAAAACCGCGCCCGCGGCCCACAAACCGCGCCTGCGGCCGCTGAGGAGTTCGGTCCACCGGTTCTCAATGGCGATCCTGTCTTCACCGACGATGTTCCGTGTCCGGTTGTAAAGCTCGATTACCCTTTCTCAATGCCCAAGGGACTCCCCATGCTCGAGTTCATATGGCAGAAAGTGTCCACTCAGGATGACGAGACCATAGAAGAAGAGGATTGGGCGATATTTAGTGAATTCCTGGATGGTTTGGAGCAAGTGGAGGTTCGAGATATTGCATTGGAGGTTTCGCCCCCAATTTTGATAGATCAAGCTTCCAAGCCTGAGCCTGAGGAGGAACGATATGTAATGACAGAAGAGGAGTATTTCCTTCAGTATGGTGACCCCTGGAGTGACAACGACGAGCCTGATGACTCGCCGAAGGAGCCAGATGCTGTTATGGAGATTTCTTCTTCACCGTCAGAAACTTTCGTATTCCCTTCCATGGAGATTCCTGAGAACTTTGTTGAGGATCACAGAAGATGGATGCCTCACTGCCCTGACAAGCCACCAGCTGAAGAACAAGTTCCTACGAAACTAGAGGAGATGAATGAGCTATTTGATAGGAAACTCCGAGATATGAACTTGGCAATCGAGTTGAAAATGAGGGAGATTTCCGAGAAGATCAATATTACTCCTCAAGCACTGGTGAATGTAAGTGATGTGTCATTAAGGAGTGGACGAGAGTTGGGCATAACGAATAACGCTCCTGTTGCTGTTCCGCGATCGCGCCAGGCAGACCGCGACCGAGGAATCCCTACAGAAGCTCACGATGGTTTCTCAGCGGATGATCCGCGACCGCGGCCACTATACCGCGACCGCGGTTCCGACGCAGGAACGGAGGAGCTGCCCCTGGACGAGTGCCGCGACCGCGGCCCACAAACCGCGCCCGCGGCCCCTGAAGAAGTTGTTCCGCCACCTTCCATCCACGAGGGTTTTGTCGATGATGTCCCAAATTCCAACATTCAAGGTGTCGACTCTGAGATTCCTGAGGTCAGCCTTGATGATCCTTATATCCTTTATTCCACCTCTTCCCTCTCTCTTGATCCTTGCTTTGTGCTTACATGTCAATCTTTCATTAAGGATTCTATCTTTGAGCATGCTAGGGTAGATGATGAATTCTATATTTTATTTGATGAGAGGGATAATTCAACTAGGGGATTTGCATGCTTTGATAAATATTTTGAAAAATCACCTAATTGGTTTCACTCTAGAAAATCTCACCCTAATTGCTCCAGCATGTTTGATAGGTTAAATAGAAGTTTGAATTATTTCTTATTTCTTGTTAATTTGTCAACATGTTACTTGTCCTGTTGTAAGATAGCTGTGCAGGACTTTGATTTGATGCTCAGGGCATTGACGATGTCAGATCATGAAGACGTCGAGCTAACGACGTTAACCAAAAGCGCTGCTTGGGAGGCAACCCAAGGATTAGTTTAGATTGTTTTTCCATTCTTAGCTTAGGATTTGCTTGTGTTTCTAGCTAACATGCAGGTACTAGGTCCGAAAGGACACGCCTGGCGTGATACCGCTCCCGCGCCTCCTTGGCCGCGCCCGCGGTGGATCACCAGCGCGCCCCGACGAACAGGTACTAGCCCGTGTTTGCGGCAACCATACTGCGTCTCGGTTTTTAGCTCGTTTTTATTTTGAAAAAAAAAACAAAAAAAAAAAGACAAAAAGAGGATTTTTTGGTCCCATTCTACCTCTATATTTTCCATCTATCTACATCCATTCTATCCATCTTCTATCTTTCCATCTTCTATTTCTTCTATCCACACATCGTTTGTACATTCCATTCTTTGGCTATGTGTAACGCCTAAGTATGGGGGAGCTTTGTTCCCCCGAGAATTCTCTTCTCCACGGCTCGAGTTCAAGTATTTGTCCATCTTCCAAGAGACGAGCCAAGATACGAAGGTTCCTTGCACATCATCCAGTTCGAGCTGACCTCAAGAGTTCACGACTGCACCAATACCGCACCCGCGCCACACCGGCCGCGCCCGCGGTGCATATCCGAGGACGACTTCACTCTCTGTCACGATACCGCGCCCGCGCCCCTACTGCCGCGCCCGCGGTGAGCCAGCCGATTGGAAATACGAAGCTTTCCCTTCTACCACCATTGAAGAATTCTTCCATTCCACCTCTCTTCATTCGATTGTGAGTCTTCTGATATACCTTTCTCCTTGCTTCTATCCTTTCTCTTTGCTTCATTGAGGACAATGAAGGATTTAAGTATGGGGAAGGAGTACTCGCATTCGTTTAACCTAGTTAGCTTAGTTAGAGATTTGCTTCAGATTTTGGATTTTCTTCTTTTCATGGAGCACTTGCACCATACTTTTTGCATAATAAAGAAAGAAAGAAAAAGAAAAAAGATAGAAAAAGACATAAAAATTGAAAAAAGGCATATAAATCCTAGGATGAGTCGAAAACCCGAAAGGGCGGCTCAGGTAATAAGCAGGTAACCCGGACCAGCATTAGGCTGGGGTAATATGAGGTTCTTGAGAGTTGTGAGTATTTGTGAGCACACCCTTTTGAAAAATGAAAAGAGTGGTTAGGTGAAAACCCGAAAGGGCGCCTAAGCAGAATTGAGCGGAAAAAAATGAGTGTTTTAGGATCATTCTTTCTTGGGGACTTTGGGGCTTACATGTTAGATTTGGGTAGATCCTAGGTTGCTCTACACTTTTTAGAGCTTGAGTGTCTTATCATTGTTGTGAGGTGTGTGTTTGAGCCTCATTGTTTTATGCTCATGATTTCTCTATATTTTTGGGTTCGGGTTGTGAGATGAGTGTTTTTATCTTCCCTTGTATTTCCTGAGATCTTAGATTTGCTACCTTGATATATTTGTTTTGAGCTTACTCGAGGACGAGCAAGATCTAAGTATGGGGGAATTTGATTCGGGCTATTTTGTATAGGTTAACTCTTAGATTTTGAGATGTTATTGAGTGTGTTTAGGTTAGAGTTTGTGCGTAATTGTAATATCTAGGCCGAAGACACAAGAATGCAAGAATCAAGAGTTTTAAGGCGTTTTGAGCTGTCTGCGCGACACCACTTGCTTGCGAAGGCTATATCTTGTGCTACGGTGGTCGGATTGAGCTGATTCCGGTGCCATTGGAAATCTAACTTCAAGGGCTTCAATTCATCTTTTTACACCGAAGTCAGATTCCAAGCCGAAGATGGTCAAAACAGCCTCCGAAGTGACGCCAGCGATTCTGTCGAGATTCCGCGACCGCGGATTGTCCACCGCGACCGCGGTGGCTGCCGAGAGACAAAGTTCCTTTCTG
The DNA here is from genome assembly GCA_963924305.1 of Polygonum maritimum. Lineage (NCBI taxonomy): Eukaryota > Viridiplantae > Streptophyta > Magnoliopsida > Caryophyllales > Polygonaceae > Polygonum > Polygonum maritimum. Next base: position 37,545,304 of record OZ002733.1, read on the forward strand.
TCGCAATAGCGCGGGCGCGGTGATGGCGACGTGACCGCGGTGATGCCGAATCCGAAGCGGGCCGAAATCTTTCTATCTTGTTTCCTTTTCTATCTTTTGCCTCTTACCTTATCTATCTCGAGGGGCATGTTCCTTGGGCTATATAAGGAAGAGCCAGCCTTAGGTTTTGAGTACCTCTTATCTTCTTTCTCATAATTCAATTCTTCTCTTTTAGCTTAGTTATGGAGAGCTAGTCTCCTTGGGTTTGTTCAAGGGAGAAGCTCTGATGTATGAACTTGTGAGGTTTTGGTAATTATTTCTATCCTTTGGTTGATATTGATTCTCTTGTGCTTCATCTTATGATTGTTAATTGTTTCTCTAGGATTCGCGACCCTATTGAATTGATTGATTTTCTACTGTTGGATTAGGTTTGGACCGTGGACAAAACTAATCTGTGAAAACAACTTAACCTAGACCTGTTGTCTATGCAACTAGGATTAAGAAGAGAATTGATTGGTTTATCTTGCAATTGACTCGTAGCTTGATTGTTTGATATTATATCCTGCATATCCTTGTTCTCTATGCTAATTCTAGGTTAAGCGTCCTTGCCTAGGGTTATAGAATTGCTTGGACCGTGGACTTGCGATTGTTGATGATCATGATGGGAATTAACCATAGGTGTGAATGAAATCAATGAATGAATCTATGATCGAGGGATTGTATCATGAGTGGATCTTTTGAATGAACTTGTCTCCATATCACTTGTTTCCTATATTTGTATGTTTGTTTATTTGTTTGTTCCTTGCTTCTTAGATTAGTTTAGTTAGATATCTTTCCTAAATCCCCCCCTTTTCTGTAGGTGATAAATATATTAATACTAGAAGCCATAGTTCTCTTGGGTTCGACCCCTTACTTGTACGCTATACTTAGTTTGTAGTTTGGGTTATTTTATCTTTGATCTTGGCACGACGACTTTAGCCGAGTCAAGATGCACATCCTATGCAATCCCTTTTCTCTGATCTTCAATAGGAAGCCAGTCTGTCCTATAGACTTTGGCATGCCATTGTTGGTGTAGTTAAAAGGCTGGATTTGTATCAATGATGGAATGAAGACATTTGAGAATTCTTTTCTTTTTTTTTTTTTCTTTTTTTCAATGATGAGTCAACATAGCTGAGATGCACATCCTATGCAATCCCTTTTCTCTGATCTTCAATAGGAAGCCAGTCTGTCCTATAGACTTTGGCATGCCATTGTTGGTGTAGTTAAAAGGCTGGATTTGTATCAATGATGGAATGGAGACATTTGAGAATTCTTTTCTTTTTTTTTCTTTTTTTCAATGATGAGTCAACATAGCTGATCCCTTTTCTCTGATCTTCAATTGGAAGCCAGTCTATTCAACATAGCTGATCCCTTTTTTTTTAATCAATGACTAACTGCAATGCATTAAAAACCTTGCTGCATGACATTCATTCATTCCCAAAAATCTGGTTACATTACACTAGTTTAGTTACAAAAAACAACAAAATAATGTCATTGTTAAGCATTCATGCCTCCACTTACAATGTGACTACATGTAGTGAATGTCCTCAAACACTTCATCTTGATTGTGATTGTCTGCATTGGTCTCTTGTGTTGCTTGCATGTTTTGTGGAGGTACTTCATGCGGTTGTTGACCATGAACCATTTGCCATGCTTCTTGCACAGCCCACATAGGTGCTTCAACTTGAATTGGTAGTGTCCCCTGAGCTTGTAATCTCTTCTTGTTGACATGTGGCAAATCATAATCATTGCTTCCTTTGCACTTGATAATTTCATTCATTACATACTGTAGAGACATCCAAACATTACCTAGAGTCTTAGGTTCTAACTCATAAAAGGCTTCATTCACAGCTTCCATCATGCCATCAACATTCTTAGGCATTTTTTTGTGCATTAAGGATTGAATACTCCTAAAAAATCCTAGGTCTAATATATTCAAATCAGGACTGTTAGGTGGTTGTCGTGTTAGGATAAAAGTAAATCCATCTTGTTGATATACCTGTTGCCACTCTGCATCTTCTTGTGATATGTGTGCTTTTGCATTATCTTGTTGTATGAATATCACTTGATGTGCTCCTCCATTTCATGGCCACTTTGCCTTGATTGCTGGAACAATCTGATTAATGAGCATTTCTCTTGTGACCTTTTGGTTGACTGATTCTATGAGCTTTGTAATCATTGTTCCCTTTGCTCTGTTTTTTGATTTCCTTTTTGCTGCTTCTTGATAAGTAAAGGGAAATATGCCTATCTTGCCATCAAATATACAGTCTCCTTGTGCATTATACCTTGGTCGTGCTACTGCAGCTGTGAACATGACTTTCGGAATAAATTTACTTGAACTTGTTGCTCTGTATTGTCCCTTCTCATGCTGTGCTAGATAAACTCTCTGGGTCTTTTTGCTTAGTTGGAACCATTTCTCATCAATATGAACAAAATCATACATTGCATAGTAATGCTTCTTTGTCTCCGGTGTGCTCCCTTCAAGTAGGCTTAGGATCCACTTCAATCTTGTTGTTTTGTTTGCTTCTTTCAAACCTGGCTTGAGTGCATTTGTATGAGGCCTAATCATGCCCCTCTTGATGAGTCTATGTGCTGCACTTTTTGACATTTCCAGCTTGCATGCTAAATCTCTTATGCAAGTCCTGTCCCCCATGCTTATCTCTGTGATTGCTGCTTGGCTGATCTCTTTCCTCTTTCTTCCACTCTTGTGATACATGGTGCTTACATTAGGCCTCTACATTGCCTCTAGTTGTTGCTTGGCTGTGTTCCATATCCTGGCTGTTGTCCTTGTTGAAACATTAAACTCTGTTGCCACTGGCTACATTTGTCGCCTGAACAATTTTCCTGTTGCTGTATGTATTTGCAGAAGTTTCAAGAGAATATGAAACCTCTTTTAAATGCTGAGCTTCGACTTTGATGGCTGGGGATGTGAATATTCTGCCGTGTGCTGCCCTGTCTCTGTGGTTTGATTCCCTGCCACATCATCCATGTCTCCTGCTGGCACATTAAGATCAAACAGAAAAGGTTCACTTTGTGGTGGGGCTTCACTGTCAGGAAAGGGCTCTTCATTAAGGTTGAATGCTGAAGCCATTGAATTCGGAGCAATGATGTTGAGAATTTTAGATGAAGAATATTCAATGCTTACAATTTCTGAGATATTCTTTGTGTCTGTTTGTATGGAGTAAATTCTTGGTTATTCTTCTTCTTTTAAAGAAGATGGATGCCATGTCATCAATCCTTGTGTAGGTTGTAAAGTTGTTGTAATTGGTCTCCTCAAAATTGAATTGCTTTCCTATTGGTTGAAAAGTATGTACAAGGATTGCCTTTTAAAATTGTGTACGTTTGGTAGGGTGCTCTACAGTTGTGAAGTTCTTTCAGAATTGAAAAAGTGCTTTAACTATTCATTGAACTGACTTGCCTTATTTCTAGTGTAAAAATGCTTTATGGACAACTTCTCTGGGACAGAGGGAGTATATAGTATTAATCAACATAGCTTCTCATGAATGCATGGACTTTTTTCTCATATACGTAGTAAGTCGTAATTTTATTGAGTTTATGTGTATATAAGTCATAAATATTTTAGTCGATGGGTTCGACCCTAAACCATTAAACAATAATATTTAGTCTTTCCAACACCTAATTGTGAATGCATAATTTTGTATTTCCTTATTTACATTATGATTCTTTAGTATAATTACTTCTTTATTATTTAAATAAAAAATTAAGTATTTCTAAAGTAAGCAGGGATATATGGTGATCACGTGTGGACTTAAATCCTATGATAAGCTTTCATCAAATTTGATTAAAATTAAAAAGAGATGGTATGAATACAAAGTCGAAGCCATGAGAAGTTAATTTGCCTAATAAAGGCGTTCTCATTTTAAGAGCATGTTCTAAATTAGTTATTGTAAGATTTGGGCCTTCAATTTAAGAGAAATTATGAAAATATGATACCGGTATTGTATATTAATCCAATTTTTATTTCTATGTTTTTTTGGGTTAAATTAATGCAATTTTCATTCAAACAAAATTTTAATAAAATAAAAGACGTCGGAGTATTCATTAACAAACCAATCTCCCTAATTTTTTGGTCCAACCAATCTCCCTAATTTAGCTTTCCTTTTCTCTCCAAGATAATATCCTCCATTATCGATCTACGTTAGGAGACTTTATCTTAAGCATAGCATAATTATATCCTAAATCTTCTCTATACCGTTAATAGTGTGATTCAAATAACTAACTTTATTTGACAAATCTCTGCAATTACAAAATGCGTTCACAATTTTGTTTCAAATCCAGTATTTAGAAAACAATTATCCCATCTTGATTTTATTAATTTATAAAACAAGGTTTAGGATTATTTATAAGATTTGGGATAACATCACACTCCCATTTATCCGTGCATTTTCCTCTTAATTAGTTGTCATGTAATCTTGTACTTGTAGTTTTATGTATTATTTTAAAAGGAGAATTTTAGAATTGACAATATAATGGAGAAATTTTAGAAACAGTTATATATGCGTAGATTGATTATATCCATTAACAAATTACTTGAACTAGCTTAATCCAATTTGTATAAGATCCCAAATCTTCTAAATTAGTTATTGTAAGATTTCGGCCTTCAATTTAAAAGAAATTAAGAAAATATGGTACCAATACTGTATATTAATTTATATAAACAATGATAAGATTTAATTTCGTGATTTCGATTTGATTTTATTCTTTTTGGTCGAATTCAACTTGATATTACTTCTATAAGGAAGGTTTGCGGAAAATAATGAATCAAATATTTTATGAAAATCTTAGGTTTTATTCAAATTTTAATCTTGTGAGTTTCTAATAAAGTTTTTCAAGTTAAAAAACTTGTCATATTTAAAATAAATCTTAAATTTTGGTTAGTATATTGTTATGTTTCTTAATTTTTATTTTTCATTTTATCCCTATCATAAGAAAATTTAAAATAATTAGACGAAAAAGGGTAAGTGGGCTGTGGGGAGAAAACAAGGAAGCGTGTGGGCCGTCCAAAAAAATAATGTGGCAACTAGTCGATTTTCCAAAACTACCCCTAGCAAAAAAAAAATTACGGCCTGCCACAGCGTCCAACCCCATGTCCAAAATTACCCGCGTGCCACTGCGTCCCACTGACCATCCCTGTCACCTGTCACCATTTATCCTGTCACCGTTCATCATGTCACCGTTTCTCCTGTCATCTTGTCACCGTTCATCCTGTAATCGTTCACCCCAAATTTTTGTCTATTATCAACCCTATCATCGCTTATTTTTTTCGTCCTCTTATCATCGCTTAAATTGTGGTTAAATCTTGTCATTCTTCATGTATTATCACCTATTTTAACATCACCAATTTGTCATTAGCCTTGTTATCGGTTAAATTGTCGTCAAATCTTGTAATTTGTCACCACATACACAAGACTTATCACCGTGTACAAAAAACTCTATGTCAAAAATTATTATTGAGCTTATGCGGGATTTGAACCCACATTACCGTGCATTAAGAACGATGCTCTACCATTTGAGCTAATAGGCCATAGTTAAACTTAATATATGAACCAGAATCAGCAAACAAAAAACCTGTCACCACCAAAACCCATAAGGAAAAAACCTGTCACCACCAAAACCTATAAACACAACACTTGTCACCGCCAAACACCGTAATCACAGAACTTGTCACCGATAAAACCCATAAACAAAAAATCTTGTCATCGATAAAACCCATAATAACAGAACCTGTCACCGTCAAAACTCATAAACACATAACTTGTCACCGATACTTGTCATCGATAAAACCCATAAAACACAGAACTTGTCACCGTCAAAACCCACAAACACAAAATTTGTCTCCGACGAAACCCATACACAAAACTCGAACGAAATCATCCCAAAACATCAATCAACCATGTAATTCACATCACAATTTTGAGAGAGATGGAAACTCGAACAAAATCGTTTCAAAACATGTAGATCTGGAAAATCCAGATCTAGATCTGGAAAATCCAGATCTAGATCTTGAATTTTTAGATCTAGATCTTGAAATTCCAGATCTAGATCTAGAAATTTCAGGATCTAGAAATTTCAGATCTACGTTATCAAACACGAAACCTCAACAAATCTGGAAAAATCATCGAAATCGATCGGAGAAAGAAAACGATTGAACAAGGAGGAAGGAAAATCGGTTACCGGTTGTTGAAATCGACGAAAACAGGCGCCGGAGAAGAAGGCGGTGGCGGCGGAGGTGGCCGAAGAAGAAGGCGGTGGCGGCAGAGGTGGCCGGAGAAGAAGATGGTGGCGTCGGAGGTTGCCGGTCAGAGAGAGAAAAGGGGGGAAGAGAGGAGAGAGGAGGGAGACTATTAGAAGAGAGAGAGAGGAGAGAAAGTGAAAATGAAAAAAGTGGGGTGGGGGAGGGGTTATACCGCCTAGAATGTGGATAAAAATTTTGAACAGCCTAATAGTTTCCCACAATTTAGAAAACCGCCCCCTCCCCCACCCTCTTCCCTCAAATAATTATTAAGATTTGCTCCCAAATCACACGATTCACTTAAAACTTGCTTTTTCACCTTCATTAGTTTTAATTTAATTTTGTGTTTCAATTTTACATTATTTTACAAGGAAGAATTGGGATTGACTAAGAATCTAAGATATCATCGTGTAATTTTAGAAACAAACTTAAACTATGTAATCCAATTGTTGTAACATCCCAAATATTATAAAATTTGTTAGTGCTTGTTTGGTTCACTTTTAAAATCATGGGAATTGAAAAAACCCAGGAATTGGCTTTAAATTCATGTGTTTGGTTATATTTGTTTCACACTAAAATCATGGGAAGTTAAATTCCCATGATTTGCACTTCCTCCAAAATGGAGGAATTGCAATTACCATGGAAGGGGTGAGTAAGATTCAATTCCTCCATATATTAAAAATAATTATTTTTTATTTAAATTATAAATTTCATTTTTGCCCTTGATTTACATTACTGTTTTTAATGGATAAAGGTTATTATGGTAATTTTAAACAAATTCCCATGATTTTACACTTCCCACCAAACAAATTGTAGGAATTCAATTACTGCGTAATTAAGTATAACCAAACACTTTTTCTCAAATCATGTGAAACTCAATATATGGGAATTAACTTCATGTGATTTAAAATTCGAATTCCTACGTTTAACCAAACGAGCACTTATTGGAAAATTTTGGACCTTAAATTTAAGAAAAAATAATCAAATTTGAATAAATTAGTTTATATGAACAGCGGTAAAATCTTATGTATTCAAAATTCAAAATCATGACTCATGAGTTTCTAACATTTTTTTTTTCAAATTAAAAGATGCAACATATATTCAATAAATCCTAGATTTTGGTCAATAATATTTTTTCTTTCTTACCTATATTTTTTACTTTATCCTTTACATGAGAAAATTGATCAAAGACTATTTATAAAATGAATATTTCGTTAGTTAAACCATCTATGAATTTGCTAGATGTCAATTTCTCCTTAATTTGCATATTATATGTGTTGTGTAATTTTCTTCTTCACATCATTTATATATCTTATTTAAAAAATGTTATAAACATTATAAATATATTAATTGAAGTCATTTACAAATTTTAGTGTTACTCCTTTTCTTATTCGTTTCCTGTAAAGGTTCTTCGATGAAATTGATAATTGATGCTTGAGAAGGAGCCATTACTCCAAAAGTTTTTCTTCATCATTGTCTCTCGGTATTAGACCCGGCAGAAAGTGACCCGGACCCGAAACCCGACCCGAACCCGACATTTGACCCGAACATCGAAAAATGAATCATCCGAACATGACCCAGACCCGATCCGAACCCGAAATGACCCGAACCGAAATGACCCGAATAAAATGTAAACCGAACTGACCCGAACCCAAAACTGACCCGAACCCGAACTGACCCGAACCGAACTGACCCGAAATAACCCGATCCGAATTGACCCGAAATAAACACATGTATAATATTCTTATAAATAGAATATTGGTAGTAAACCCTAAACCCTAAACCCTAAACCCTAAACCCGAATTCATGGGCGGGACGTGGACAATGGTCCTACTCGAATAACCCGAATATCTCGCACGAATACCAGAATTATTTTTTAATAAAATTAAATTTTATGTATATATAGATATATATCTATAAAATATTATAAATTTAGTTTAGAACAATTATCTCTAATTTACTCTTGGGTTGTGGCTGTGATGGATGGGATCTCATTTATTGTCAACCGACCCATAATCGATCTTTATCCATTTATCTCCTTAGTCCAATAGAGTACTTGAATTAGATGAATTAGGGTTGGAATAAAACATCCATCAATTTTCTTAACGTATGAAAATGAGTTTAATTATTTTATGTCATTAAGTGGGCACAACGTTTGGAATTGTCTCGGCCCAAGATTATGTCATTAAATGGGCACAAGGGTCCACGACAATTTTCTTTATGGATGAAAATGAGTTTAATTATTTTATATATGTATAAATGACTAAATGTCTCCGCAAGTATATAATACAAATAGTAATTATTATTTTTGTAATTAACTAAGTAGAAATTACATCTAAGGGTCTGTTCGGTTCGTAGCTTAACGAAGCTTAATGGAGCTTGTCGAAGCTTAATTTTTTTTAAATAAAATATTTTTGGTGTTCGGAGCAAGGTTGTTAGGATCGGGATCTTTGAATCGGATCGTAGAGGGGTAGTAGGATCGAATCGTAGGATCGGATCGATGGGATCGTAATATCCTATTAACTTGATATAGTTATAAATAATTCAACTTCAATATATGTTACATATCAATCAAACAAGAAAATAAGTTATCAATGTATGTATTTTCCACATCCACCATTCCATATCACGAAATAATTGATCATAATATGTTCTTATACCAAGAAAGTACGTGAAAATGAGAAGGAAATAATATCATTTTTTACCTAATTAATTATCCATAATTAAATAGAATGATGTGTAATGATACCATTATAAAGAGTAACTAGTACAAACCCCGTACCATGTACGGGTAGTGTAAATATAAAATCGAATTAACCCATTCGAGATCGAATTTTGATACGAATACGCTTTTAACTCGGGAACTTATAATCTAAATCCGATAGACCAAAGTCTGAACCTATTGACCTATATATGTACTTTTATTCATACAATTTTAATTCTAAAATAAAACTATTCAAATTTTCAAATTTATATTAATAATGAATATACTATTTAAATATATGAAATTTTTTCACTATTCTTCGAGATTCAATAATGACAAAAATGTATACTAATTAATAAGAATTTTTTTAAAAGAATATAAAAGAAAATCACTTGAATTTTCTTATTCATATAAGGATATATAATTGAGTAAGATATTAAGTATACATAAGGAAATTGGATAAGATATGAAGAAGATATATAAGTTATTTTTTGAAAATCAATGCAAAAAATAAAATCATTATTATATTCAGGGTTGATGATGTGGCGCAAATTTTAACAAAGACTTGGGTTCCGCTTTATACTGTATTATAGTAGATATCATTAAAAAAAATACCACAATAACACTATAGCCTAAATAAGTTTGTAGTAGTTGGGACACAAGTGCTATGAGTATTAATAAATTAATAGTAAAGTTCAACTTTATCAAATAATCATCAACTGATAAAAACAAATATCTATAAATATATAAAAGTTTATGAAATAAGTAGCAAAATTAACTTTTATAATAATTCCGCCTACAATGAAAACAAGAGGAAGAATGAAAGAGAAGGGGATTGGATAAATGGACATTTAAAAAAGATTTAAATTAAAAATATGATATAACTTATATTTTTTTCCTTTTTAAAAAATATTAGTTTAGAATGGGCTAGTGAGTAACCATATTGTAACCATTTAAATGGGCCTAAATAGCCTAAAATATAAGAATTGTACTCTACAACTCGTATTTATGGGATCTTACGATCCTACTTGCGATCCTACGATCCCACCGATCTTATACGATCCTACCTACGATCCTACTTCATACGATTTTATATACACGATCCGAATCGTTTAGTCAAATTTGAATCGTAGGATCGTACGATCCGAGTCGCGATCCTAACAACCTTGATTCGGAGGGTCATTGTAGCTGGAACTTGTCTAGCTGAATTTAGCTGAATTAAGCTGGAAATAAAAAGCTGCCTCCCCCAAGCTTAATAAAGCTGAACTAAGCTGAATCCAGCTCTTAATTCAGCTTCAGCTAGTTTTACCGAACAACCCCTAAATCTTTGTCAATAATATGTAGTAACTATGTTTTATTACAAGACACATTAAAGTACCCATTAAAGTGCCCAAACTTTCTACGTTAAAAACTCACCGTTACAGGTGGTCTTATAATTTTTTTTAAAAATTGAATCCAAATAACACCCGAATCTGAATTGACCCGACCCGAAATGATCCGATTCGAAGCAATCCGAAAAGGACCCGAACCGGAGTAGACCCGAACCGAACAACATCCGATCTAAAATGACCCGAACCCGAACTAACCCGAAATATTACGACCCGAAACGACCCGAACCCGAACCAAACCGAACAAGACCCGAAATGACTGTTTGACCCGAACGGACCCGACCCGAACGACCCGATCCGAATTGACCCGAACAACCCGAATTGCCAAGTCTACTCGATATCTTACCCATCGAAACTTATTGCCAAAAATCGGACGACGTAGACTACGGTCAAGTCAAATCTAAATATGAGTGTTGTGAGTAAAAAAACTATTACGGAGTATTATCCTACCCAATAGGATTCAATATTGCCTAAAATGAATAGATTGAGAAAGTTGTCATATTTCTATCGAAAACAAATCTAATCCCTTAATAAATGTGCGGTAAATCTGATAATACAGAGGCATGAATCAATATTTTTCGTTTTATTTAAATATCATTGGTACTCATACTAAATCTTTCACATCACCAATTAACAATATTTTAGGTTGCTTCAAATCAAATCTCTGTGTTGTTATTAAATTTGATCAAAATACTTTCTATTCGGTCACATAAATTAGTTTTCAAACAAAAATTTATCAAATGTTTTTAAACAAACTGCCTAAATAAATTCTATCAAATATTATTAAAATGGATAGTTTTAGTTGTGAAATCTTATTCAAACAAATCAATGAAGAGTACATTTTTTTAATTGTTATACAAGTATAGTCGTATATCTATATTTTAAAATACCCAAGAAAATACTGATGGCCAAAAACAAACTCAAAAAAGAAAAGTAAAGATAATCTAAAGATGATCGATAAAGATGTCTTATCACTTTTTTTGGCATTTCAATGTTACACATATGTAATGAGAATAAAATTATATAAGTATTGAAATGTATTGTACATAATATGGTTATATAATTCCCTTGCAGGGCACATGGACTACACTAGTTTCATCTACAACATTATTTCATCTACTACATTATTTGTTGATCGAAAAAAAAAATCTACTACATTATTTTAAAAGGGAACCTACGCTTAAAATCATCATAAACTATATAATAATCATATTATTTTACCTTGATAGGCCAAAATTTTGAAAGTCACCAAAGCACTTTCATTTAGATTATTGTTCTCTTATAATTTTATATATAGAGATCGTGTTTAGTGGAAATTCAAAAGCTTTACATACATGTGAACAGGAATTTGAAAGCATTAATCTGAACATACATCTAAGATATATGAACAAAAGTACTTTATATATATGTGAACGTATATGAGCAAAAGTACTTTTTATATATATATATAGAATTAAGATCTAGTAAAACCTTTAGTTATTGTGTAACTAGTGCAATAATATCAGCCATTAGATTAACATTAATCAACGTTCCAGATTTGATTAATTAGGGTGCAATGTGGATAAAATTATTGTAATACACCAAATCATTTCCATCCTAACCGTTTCTCTCTCCATATCAAATATTATCTTTTCAAAAAAAAGTCCAAAATCAAATATTGATTATCTTCCCACGTATCAAAAAAATTGCTCAATTTTCTTTTGGTATGCACATTAGTTCCTTTTATTTATTTAAGCTACGATGTTTCATCTTCCATCAATCTTCCTCTACTTTCTCTTTCAAAAATCCAATTTAAACACATCCATCTCAAACCGAATGAAAGATCCGAAGAAACCCTACTCAATCACCGCCTACATCGCAAGATACTCTCGGTAATAAATATGATCATTGTTCATAATACAAAAAAAATTTAGGGTTTTTTGACGAAAAAAAATTGTGTGTTTATGCTCTCAAATTATAGGGTTTAAATGTGTTTTTTTAGCTTTAATTTAGTGATTCAGTAAATGTAATTTGGTTTTGGGCTTTTTGTGTTAGGAATTGTGTATTATCTCCAAAGATCAAGTAAAACATCAAAAGAAAACTCATTAAAGGTAATGCGTTTTGTGATTATATCTTAGAGCGTTTTGATTCTATGTGAATATATAACTTTTTTTACCAAGGCATAAACTGAATTTTTTTATCTCAGAACCTCAAATTTTAATGTGAATATATGGTGAACGGATGATTGAAGTAGTGAGTCCATTGGAGAAATTAGATGTGAATTTGCTCGCATATCATCCTGAATTGTTTATCTATGTTTCTGAATATAAGAAACCTGATAGGGGGTTGAAATAATGGATTGAATTTGTAGATATCACTTCTGGATTTATGCGTGTATCGTCTTGAATTTGTAATGTTTGTATTCGAATATATGAAGCATAATCAGTGAATTTGTGGAATGTCTTTGAATTTAGTGCATTGTATCTTGAATTTTTAAGATAATCACATGAATCTTCTTATGAGTTATTTGAATATAGCATATTATTTGAATTATTTGAATTGATGATGTAGTAACCTGAATGCTTCTACGTATGTTTTGAATTATGAATATATGGTTTTTGAATGCAATAATTTGTGAATTTATGTTTTGAATTGATGTAATAACCTGAATTTTGGGTAGCATCTTGTGAACTTGTAAGATAATCACATGAATGTTCTTATAAATTATTGTAATATAACATATTATGAAGTATGGTTTGAATCGGTGATGTAGTAACCTGAATGTAGCTATATATGTTTTGAATTTTGAATATATGGTCTTCGAATGCAATGATGTGTGAATATATGTTTTAAATTTATGTAGTAACCTGAATTTTTTTTAATTGAATTCTTGGTAACATAATCTAAATTTGTAAGATAATCACATGAATGTTCTTATGAATTGTTTGAATATAGCATATTATGAAGTATGATTTAAATCTGATAAAAATTTGAATCATAATCATTTCACTTTAAATATTTTGTTTATGGAATGTGCAGTCTTAAAGGTTGGAATATATCGAGATGATTGAAGAATATAAAGAAGTTTAAAGAGAATGGAAGAAGCATCATAGAGATCAAAGACGACAATGAATACTAAAGAAGTTCAGCTTTATTTACGAAGTAGTCAAATTCAATTCAACTGTATTCGTTCATGAAACTATAGTGAGAATATAAAATTACCTATTTTCGTCAAATTCAATGCATTATATGTACATATTCAATGTTTGGTGTATTTATATTCAGTGTAGTTTTACCTCGTATAGGCTAATATAATTCGAATTCGACAAAGTCGACTGAATATTCAAACCAAACCAAATTGCAATAATCTTTGAATAATATTCAGAAAATATGAAATCATATTCAAACATGTACTTAATAAAGTCAGCTATTTGTTTGTCGAATATTGAATTAGTATTATCGAATATTGAAGCAATATTATCGAATTTTGAAGCAACACGGTCGAATTTGTAACGACGGACGAATGCATATATGAGATTTGTGTTTTTTTTTTCTAATTTATGGTTCTAATTAAAACAAATCAATGCTTGAATATGAATTTTCAAATCTTTGTTTTCAAAATTTCAATGATTTGTTACGTTTTTTTTATTGTAAGGTTTATTGGGAAACAAATCCCTTAATTTTAGGAGCTTGCAAAATTATTGGTAGCAATTATAATTAGATATATTCAGCCCACCATTATTATTATAAGTCTTCAATCTTAGCCCTTCATCTATTGTGATCTAACGATCTAAGATTGTTCTCCCGTTTCACTATAGCAAGTGTTTTACCTGAACCTCTCTCATATATATATATATATATATATATATATATATATAAGCGTTGGATCGGTGGACAAATTATAAACGTTGGATCTGACAGTTTTAATGGATGAAATTAAAAGAAAATAGATATATTTGAGCTATTTTTAGAGAGAAACACGAGATTAGTTATCCCCAACTTCTCTCTCTCTCTCTCTCTCTCTCTCTCTCTCTCTCTCTCTCTCTCTCTCTCTCTCTCTCTCTCCATATCTTTAGAAAAAACAAATCTGAATAAATTAAACCAATTTCATTAGCTTCTATATCAACGAAAGTAATTCTTACGTACATTCAGGAGAAACCAAAATTCCAAATTAAAGTCTTCTTTTTTTTTTTTGGTATGGTAGAAATCAAAAGTCTTCTTCTTCTCACCATTGAAGATGGGAGCAACCAAATTGACACCCAATATTGTATAGATTTACATGCTTCTTTGATGTTTTTTGTTTCAATTTGGTAAGTTTTTTTGTTTTGTAATTTTTAATCTCTTGAATGCTTCTATATTTTCATGGATTATGATATATATGTTAGATTTTTGATTGTAGGGTTAATATTTTTTGATTTATTTTAAAACTTTCTTATATAGTAGTCGGATCTGGGATTTGCATTGGCATTTTTGTTGAATCAATTTTTAATTTAGGGTTCGGGATTTTCATGGATCAGGAATGTTGTTATGTATGTTTCGAATATATTATTGATTAGGAATTTGTATTTTACGGACTGAATTCTATGTAGTATAATCTGAATTTTTACACAATACACTTGAATGTCTTTATGAATTATGTGAATATCGTAATCTGAATTTTTAATTGAGTATCTTGAATATGATTATGAATGTTTTGAATATATCGACGTTTATATTCTCTTTTTATAACATCTGAATTTGCTTAATTACACATAACTTTAATGTTCTTGTTGAAGCAATTTTGTATTTTACTGATTGAATTATATGTAGCATAATTTGAATTTTCACAATACACTTGAATATCCTTATAAATTACACAATACATTTTACTAGATGAATTTTGTATACCGTAATTTGAATTTTTACACAATGCATTTGAATGTGCTAATGAATTATTTAAATATTGTTGGATCGTAAGTCTGTTAGTGAAGGCGTCCTTAACTGGGTTAAGGGCGTCCTTATGTGCAGCGGAAATTAGACTTAACAGGAAACGCAATGAGATAATGGACACGAGTATTTAAAGAGGAACCCCACTAAGACCAACTAGTCTTATGGGTAAACCTCTACCTCCGCTTGGAGGATTTTCAATAGCCGTCCTTATCTTATTAAGAGAGAGTCCTTACAACTTAGGCGAGTCGTTACACTTCTCTGAGCTAAGCGTCCGTCCTTAGCCTCACTAGTAACACTCCTTCCACCTAACAAAGTAACCTAACTCTCTTAGCTATAAGGAAGCTATCACTCACGTCTCTCACGGTTCGTTGTGAGAGACAAACTACAACTCTAACTATTTTGTGGTTTGTTTTGGATTTGATGTGGTTGGACTTTCTTTCTCTTGCTTCAAGCTCACTTGTTCTTCTTGATCTTCGTTCGTGTTCTTGAATGCTTTGGGAGAGCTTGAGAGAAAGTCTTCAAAGTCCACACCGCTATGCATACCCCTTGGGGGGTATTTATAGCGGAAGTGGTTCTTGTCCTCTAGCGTCCTCTGATGCTTGGCAGGATCCTTGATCTTCCATCAACGGTGCGATGAGCATCTTGAGGAAGTCAACTCTGTTGACGCTTGGGAAGCCTCCGCGTGGATAGGGGACCATCGCTGGGAAAGCGACATCTTTGGAGTTGTCTACACGTGCCCAGACAAGGGAAGCTTCCTTCTGAGGACTACGGCCGAACGTGATGTAATCATGTTGGGGCGGCCTTGATTTGAATTTGAACTTCGTCCGTATTTTGGCGCGCGTCCCTTCTTGATGAGAACGCCGTCCTATCTGCGCAGGGACTTCACCAATTACGTTCAGTCTTTGGAAGTTCTGATGACATGCGTCCCTACAGCTTAGGGACTGCAGTTCACTTGTTGTCCTTTTCGCTCATGTGTGTCCACTGGACCTTACTTGAGATCAACACTTGGACAACTTGTTAAATACATTTGAGTTTGTCATTATCAAAACAAGGGACGGTCATTATTGGTTTAGATATTAATGACTGGCGTCCTTAATATCGTCCCAACAATTTCCCCCTTTTTGATGATGACAAACTCTTCTAGATAATACGCGCAGAAGTAAAGCTTTTAGCATGAGAAACTACACTTGATTTTCTTTTCAGCTTAGGTTGGCATGCAACACATTCTATTAAGCGCGTTCTATCTTATTCTTAACTAGCGTCCTTAGGACTTGGCTGAAATTCCCCCTAAACACATGCTTTCTATGACAACTTAAAGACAATCGCATCTCTGCAAAACTATACTTCCCCCTTTTGGCATCATCGAAAAGGAGAACAAGTCGAAAAGCATGCAAGCACAAAGTCATAACTAAAGTAAAGAACGCTTAGACAAAATGAATCACAGATGTAATGAACGACATTCATAAAGCAATAGAAGTACGATCATTACAGACATTCAAAACATATAGTTCAAAACGGGGACGGCGTCCCAATGTCTTAGCAAAAACCAAAGAAAAGATAAATTGTTTCAGGGGTTGGAAGAGGGAGGGCGATCATTTTCGGGGACGCTTGCCGAGGGCCTTGAGGTGTTGCTCCTGAAGGTGGTTGTTCTGTGCAAGGAGCTCGTTGTTGCGCTCAAGAAGTTCTGTGTGGGTGTGGAGGGTGTCGTGAACCTGCTGAATTAGATCAATCATCATGCACTGGTTCTCTATCATCATGCCCATCAGATACTTCGTAGAGTGTTTCTCGGCCTCATCAGGGACGCTCATACCATCGAGCTCGTCCTCTTCATCAGCAGCGTCCTGTACCGGCGTCCCAACTACTTGTAAGTTCTAAGCCTCTGGATCACCTTGAGCTCTTTAGGCAGCAGCAGCAGCCTTAGCTTTGCGCTCGGCTTCCTTTTTCTCCTTGGCCAGCTGCCTCTTTACGGATGGGAGCGGCTCATCACACCTCAATTTGCCAACCGGAGGAAGTGTGATTTGCCTGACGTTCCAATGAATCCCGAAGGTCTGTTCTGCTTTGGGGACGTAGAGGCCTTGCTGCTTCATGATCTGCTTTACAAGGCCGGGGAAGGGAAGAGAGTGCCTGCCGCCTGTGCACTTGCCCATATGCTCCAAGATTACCCGCGGCAAATTGATTGGCTTGCGTTCTAAGAAGGCGTCCAGCAAGATACTGTCAGTGATCTGGACTATTGACTTCTTTTCTTGGCGGGGGACGACCATGCGCACAATGAAGTGATGCGCAAGGACGCCCGTCTTGGATAGGCAGTGAGCGACTCTGTCCTTGGCGACTGGCTGTCTCCCGTTGAAAATGCGATTGAAGATCTCTTCCTGGGAGAACCGGCCAAAGTTTTTGTTGGGGAGATCATGCAGAGCATCTGGTGGAGAGGGACGCAGGCCTAGCATATTACGGACGGTACCCTCAGCAATTGAGTACTCGTCCCCATCTATTTCGAACGTCCCCTGAGGCTTCCCTTTTACTTCTGATATTTCAAATTTGGAGTAAAAGCGGAGAACCTGTTCGGGGTCTACTTCGGCAGCCTCTGCACCATGGTGCGTCCATCCCTGGAACTCAAGCAGTTCCAAGAACTCTTGGCGTTGATTTTCTTCGAGGAACTGGGCGGTGAATAGGAGCGGCGATAGAATTTTCTTTAGGCGTTTCTGCTTACTGCCGTTGCTCACATTCACTTCATCACCGGCGTCTTCTTCATCGCCATCTCCCTCCTCGTCCTCAAGGTCCTCATCCTGGTGAGGAGCGTCCTCTTCGTCTGAGGCCTCGTCCCCTTGCTCATGGGACTCGACCATTTTAGTGTCCTCAGCAGCGGACGCCTGTTCTGTAGGGGGCGCGTCCACCGTTGGAGTCCGTGCCAAGGACTCGGTAGGGACGGTTGAAGGAGGCGTCCCTTGGACTTTAGCAGATTCCTCGACGGCCTTAGCGGGCGGAGGAGGAGGAGGAGTTGAAGCTCTGGGAGGAGAGGGAGAGGGAGTTCTTATCTTGGCTTTTGTGACGGGGGCAGAGGGGCGAGGCGGAGCCATAGAGATAGGCTTGACATTGAGCGGAGCAGGGGGAGGAGGCGGCGGCTTAGCGAGGGAGTCCTCAAGCGTAATCACTTTTGGTACAGCGTCCTTGGCCGGGACCTGTACGTGAGGAGTTGCCCGTTGAGCTGTTGGCAAAGGCTTGGCCAAGTCCGCCTCAAATTCCGCTTGGAGCGGATCCGATGTAGCCTCAGGAGCAGGAGCAGGAGTGACGTCCTCTATCCTTGGTGGTGGAGGAGGAAGGCGAGGGACGTCTTGCAAGCTCTGCTGGATCGCCGCAGCAATGGCGTCCTTTTCGGCCTGCTCTTGCCTGGCCTTTTCCTCTCTCTCTATTTGCAGCTCTGAGAGGCGGATGGCTGCCATTTGTTGCTCGGTCACGCCCTCGAGCTCAACAGACGTCTTCAAGCGTCTTTTAGGGGCGGGAGGCGGGGAGGAAGAGACCGGGGGGATTTGGGAGGAGGAGGGAGGCCCTTTATCTTGTGTTTTGGAGGGGGAGGAGGGCCGTTTCCGTTTCTGTGATGGGACGGAACCGGCAGGAGCCACCAAGAACTCCATGATGTCGGGGAGAAGCTTGGCGAGCTCATCTACCGTCCCACCAAAAGAGTCAGAGATGATGCCTGGCCCCATAAAGGGTGGGTTGGTGTGATTGGTTTCTTTGAGGCGGGGTTGGACGCATGTGACCATGAAGTAGTGTAGAAGGCGTTGGACTTTGGGAGGGTGGTCATGAGCGGACGCCCGTAGGCAAATGTTGGCAAGCGTCCGAGGCTCTTTCTCGAGCCAGTCCTCAATTAGGGGGTCAAGAGGAGGACGGCGCTTTGGTTTGGAGGGGAGACCTTGGATAGTGCCTTTTGCAGAGTGGGCTGGTTCTGGCTCGGGTTTAAACGGCCTCTCAAGAAATTGGAAGCGTTTTTATGAGGGTTTGGATTGAGGGCGAGATGATTGGGATTTTTGTTGTGGAGGTTGGGAGCGAAGTGGCTATGGAGGGGTGGTGGAGTGGCGGCGTTGGATGGATTGAGAAGAGGAATGGTGGCGAGGGGGTTCTTGGCGGCCGGAAGGTCTGCCTCTCGAGTCCATTAATGACCAGCCTCTCACCGGAGGAGATCTCGAGGAGCTAGGGTTTTTCGCCGCTGGAGATTGGTTCTTGGTTGCTCTTGTGTTAGCCATTTGAGAGAATGGTTTATATAGATGAAGATTAGGGTTGGGAAGTTGATTTCGGGAAGAGAGATTTGAAGATTTTGCGAGATCTGAGAGGTTGCTAATATGGTGTAAATGGCAGGGGAGCAAAGAAGGTTTTTCAGAGGAAACAGAAGCCTATTTATAGGAAGAAGACGAATTGGAACGGTCAAGGGTAAAAGGGTATTAGCACATGACTTCCTCCATCCGCAAACCCGCACGTGGCTTTCTTCTTTGCTAAGAAACACAGCTGTTCTCCACCCGTTACACATCTCCCGAGATCTGCGTTCAACTTCTCCGAAACGGTTCAACTTCCTTCTTTCAAATTTCAACATCTCACAACTGTAAAGGACTCTGACTTGGTGTCCTTTAGGCACACACTGCAATACTTAGAACTAAACCATGGCGTCCCAGACACTGATCTCAACCTCTGAACTTAGAACTTAGTACAGACAACTCTCAGCTCTTAACACGTGTCCCTTTGATCACTTAGAACCATTTTTGAAAATCAAGCAAGTACGTCCCGTAAAGATAAAACAAAGAACGCTCATAGGACGCGTTTGCAAGATTCTCGGCTTAGGTAAGCTTAGAGTTCCCATCATTTCGGCTTATAATGAGGGTAGTTTGATCAGGGAAACTCTTGAGATGAAAAGCGAATTGAATACCGTTCAAAAACACAAGCAAAACATATGTCTTAGACTAGCATCCTTTAAAGATGACTTTAAATGAATACATTACTTTAAAACGAGTTCTCAACAAAACGTAGCCAATCATGGAGGGAATAATAGAACGGGACTTGATCATTTGAAAGTTATCATCCCCAAGAGCAACCGGAGGTGCTCGAAGGGACGTCTATCAAGTGCTTTTGTGAAAATATCGGCCACTTGGTCCTCAGTCCTAACATGATCTACCTTAATTAATCCAAGTTCAACATTATCACGAAGAAAGTGATGTCTTATATGAATATGCTTCGTCCTAGAATGATGAACAGAATTCTTGGCAATACTTATAGCACTGGTATTATCACACAAGATAGGAACTGTGTTGAGGAACGTACCATAATCTTCAAGTTGGTACTTGATCCATAGGACTTGTGAACAGCACGAAGCAGCAGCAACGTACTCAGCTTCCGCGGTTGAGAGTGCCACGGAGTTTTGCTTTTTGGATCCCCAAGATACAAGGCATGAGCCAAGGAATTGTGCCATGCCGGATGTGCTCTTCCTATCCACTACATGGCCAGCGTAATCTGCGTCAGAGTACGCTACCAGGTTTACGGACGTCCTTCTGGGATACCATAGGCATAAGTCGTCCCGTCCCTTGAGGTATCTGAAGATTCTCTTGACCTCTTGCATGTGGGACTCCTTTGGATTTGCTTGGAAGCGAGCACACAAGCACACAGCGAACATGATGTCGGGACGACTTGCCGTCAGGTATAGCAAGGACCCTATCATTCCTCTGTAGAGCTTTTGATCTACACTCTTGCCTTCTTCATCAGCATAAAGGCGAGTGTTGGGGGAGATGGGAGTATCAATGGGTTTTGAAGAGTTCATCCCATACTTCTCGAGCATTTCACGGATGTACTTCTGTTGGTGAATGCGCGTCCCATCTTTGAGCTGGGTGATTTGGAGCCCCAAGAAGAAGTTGAGTTCTCCTATGAGGGACATCTCAAACTCACTACTCATCAAGTTCTTGAATTCCTCTACAAGTCTCATGTTAGTGCTTCCAAAGACTATGTTATCGACATAGACTTGGACAATCAAAACATCTTTAAGGACTTTCTTTAAGAATAGTGTTTTATCAATGTTACCTCGTGTGTACCCGTTGGACAAGAGAAAGGACGCAAACCTATCGTACCATGCACTAGGGGCTTGCTTGAGTCCATAGAGTGCCTTGTCCAAGAAGTACACATGATCAGGGTGATCCGCGTCCTCAAATCCTGGAGGTTGAGCGACGTACACTTCTTCTTTAAGCTTGCCATTGAGGAAGGCCGTCTTGACATCCATTTGAAAGAGCTTGAACCCCTTGTGGGCGGCGTAGGCAATGAGGAGGCGAATGGCTTCAATTCTAGCGACAGGAGCGAAGGTCTCATCATAATCAATCCCTTCCTCTTGCCTATAGCCTTGAGCCACAAGCCTTTCTTTGTTCCTTGATACGCGGCCACTTTCATCAAGCTTGTTTCTATAGACCCACCTCGTCCCTATTATGTTTTTGTTTCTTGGTCTAGGGACGGTGGTCCAAACTTTGTTCCCCTCGAACTGATTGAGTTCTTCTTGCATGGCTTGAATCCAATCAACGTCTTGGAGTGCTTCCTTTATATTCTTAGGTTCAACTAAGGATACAAAGGCATTGAAGGCACAGAACGCTATGTTGGCGTTGAGAGACTGATTCACAGCTGATCTTGTTTGGACTCCTTTTGAGATGTCTGAGATGATTTGATCTGTTGAATGAAGTCTTGAAAGGTTGGATCCCCTATGAGTAGCGTCCCTGGCAGGGGTACACCTAGGGTCCGTCCAATCAGACTCATCGGAGTCAAATCCGTCTTCTTCATTTGTCGGCTCAGTGTGTTCCCCCTCAGCTGGAGCGTCCACACTGTGTCTTTCTCCTTGTTGACTTGACTCACCGACCTCAACTTGGTTTAGCGACCAAGTTTGAGAAGGCTCTTGTTGTTCACTAGGAACTCCCATTGAAACCTCATCGCGAGACTCAGGAGAGTTCCCAGGAACATAATATTTGTCGAAGGAGCCTTTTGGTTCTTCTTCATCATCGTCCCTAGAAGAGGAGCGACGTTCCTTCTTACTTGGTTCTTTCTTGAGAGAGGCATTTTCTTTGAATACTACATGGATACTTTCCTCAAGCTTAAGAGTCCGTTTGTTGAAGACTCTATAGGCTTTGCTTGTGAGGGAGTACCCAAGAAATATTCCTTCATCACTCCTAGCATCAAATTTGCCGATGTTGTCTTTGTCGTTGTTGTGAATGAAGCATTTACACCCAAAGACTTTGAGATGTGAAATGTTTGGCTTTCTTCCATTCAGGAGCTCATAGGACGTCTTTTTGAGCAATGGACGAATCATAGCTCGATTGACAATGTAGGTTGCGGTGGCAACGGCTTCTGCCCGGAAGTGTTTGGGGACGCCGCTAGCCAAAAGCATCGTCCTTGCCATGTCTTCCAGCGTCCTATTCTTTCTTTCAACAACACCATTTTGCTGGGGAGTTCGAGGAGAAGAGAAGTTGTGGGAGACTCCTTGTTGGTCACAGAAGTCAAGAAACTCTGAGTTTTTAAACTCCGTTCCATGATCTGACCTTAAAGCTTTCAAACTTGTCCCGAGAGTAACTTCTACTTGCTTGATGAAGATTTTGAACATCCCGAAGGCATCTGCTTTTGACACCAAGAAAAGAACCCAAGTGAATCTTGAAAAATCATCTACAATGACATACATGTACCTTTTTCCGCCATAGCTTTGGGTTTGCATGGGTCCACACAAGTCCATGTGAAGAAGTTCCAATGGCTTCTTTGTGCTCACTTCATTCTTGGATTTGAAGGACGATCTTGTCTGCTTCCCTTTGATGCATGCTTCACATTGCTCAATTTGCTCAGGATCAATTCGGGGAAGACCTCTTACAAGATCCTTTTGATGAAGCTTGAAAATTGTGCTAGGTCCCGCGTGTCCTAGACGTCGATGCCAGAGATCGGCGTCCACAGCGGAGACAGATAAGCACAACTTGGATGCAGGCTTGAATCTTTGATTGAAGATGTAGACATTGTTTTCACGAGTCCCTTTGAGAATGACTTGATTTGTTTTCTTGTTGATGACTAGACATTCCTTAGAGTCAAATGTGACTAGGTTTTCACCTTGATCACATATTTGGGAGACACTAAGGAGGTTGAAGCCTAGTCCCTCGACAAGACTGACTTTGGACGCACTTATGGATTGATTTAACTTTGCAGTGCCCGTCCCTTTAATTTTTCCTTTGCCCTTGTTGCCAAACGAGACAGTTCCTCCCGTGACATTTGTTTGGATAGAAGTGAGATGGATCTGGCTTCCAGTCATATGATTTGAAGCGCCACTATCGATGATCCATGGGCTTCCTCTCACTTCCACCTGAAAAGAAGAGTTAGTCCTTTGCGACCCAGGCAACGTGACCCCTACCTGGTTCGTTACATGGGTAAAACTTCTTCATGGGCAAATGATCATAAACATTCACATCATTTGATCTTCTAGCATGCGTCCTAGGAGATCGAGCATTTGGCACACTAGCATGCGTCCTATCAGTAGATTTAGGTTTAGCATTCTCACGTCTAGTTCTAGCCTTCTTTCCATTTTCAAGATCTTGTTTCAGCTTAAGACTCTCATACTGGTAGTGACCACCTTTGCCACAATGCCAGCACGTCCTATAATAGTTTCCAAGGTAATACTTTTTATTGGGACGCTGAATTCTATTCTCTTTCATTTTCTCAGGGTCCACCACCTTAGATCCTTTTCCCTTAGCAATATTCTTGTAGATTTTGTGACTGACCGAATTTGTGTAGTAGTCCTTTTGTCCTTTCTCACAACTCTCTAGAACTCTAATCCGCTCTTCTAGATTCTTTGTCTTTTCCCTCTCAAGCTCTAGTTCAGTAGTCTTGCTAGCTTCAAAGTCACTAGGGAGAGAGTTCTTTGATCCTGATTCATACCCTAGTCCTTTCCTAGCTGGAACAAAAACTATTGGGTTCACAGTTTCAGTCATCGGACTCTTTCCTAGAAGTTTGACCTCATCCCTAAGACTAGCATTTTCGAGCTTTAAGCACACAATCTGACTTTTAAGGGACTTGACTTCTTCTTGAGAGGACTCCAGTTGAAAAGACATGGTACTACAATTTTCACATTCCACAACCCTATTCTCTGATTCAACTTCTTCAAAACTTTGTTTCATGGCATAGCTCTCTTGCATGATTTGAGTTATCAATTTAATGAGCTTTGGTTTTGAACATTTTTCAAGAGAATTTAACATGGTTTCATGGGTTACCTCTTGCTCAGTTTCAGAGACGTCCTCTGGGGCGTCTTCCATAGCCATGTAAGCCACTTGATTTTCTGGCTCTTCATCACTTGAGTCAAGGTCGTCCCATGCACTCTCAAATGCACCAACAAGCGTCTTTTCCTTCATTTCCTTTGATGTTAGTCTCGTGGTACATTTCTTGGCCATGTGTCCCTTTCTGTTGCATTTGTAGCACACTATCTCCTTCATCTCTGCATCTGTAAGCTTGCGAGATTCTTTCTTGGGAGGCATCTTCATTCTTGGGAATTTTCTTCTTCTGTACAATGCACGGAGAGTTTTGCTCAACATGGCTAACTCATCTTCCTCGGAAATTTGTTCTTCCGTTTTTCCTTTGCGTTCCACTACTGCCTGAAGACGAAGATTTTCCTGGTGCTCTTGAGTTTTGGCTTCTAGCATCGAGTTCAACTCTCTTTGCCTCTGATAGTATTGCTCATACTCTGGCGTCCTAGACGCAAGAGTTAAAGCTAGCTCATTTTGGGGACTCTTTCCCATTTCTGTCAGATCTTGGTTTCTTCTTGCTTCATATCCTTTGAGCTTTCCATAGATTTCCTCCATGGACAGTCCCTTGTTGGCCTGCTTCTCTTTGAACGTCATCCTATCAAAGTTCCATGGTCCCGTGAGCCCATCTATCAAGACTTGAACCTTCATCCTCTGAGTGATCTCCGTCTCTTTGACACCCAAGTTTTTCAACTTAGTTAGAAGGGCCTCAAAGCGAAAGGAGTAGTCGGTGATGATCTCATTTGTGAATATCCTGAATTTGTAGAAGTCCCTTTTTGCTTCCAATTGGACGTCTTCTTTCATCTCAGGCGTCCCAACATGATACTTCTCCAGGGCTTCCCATTGAAGCTTAGCAGTTGGGAGATTGCTCACACGGGTGGCGTCCCTTTCACAGAGGGACGTCTGTAGAAAACAGATGGCCTTTGCATTTGCTTCCATAAGCTTGAACTCTTCAGGACCCCAATCTGCCTCCTTGTCCTTCTTGGCGGCAGGAACTTCGAGGTCGCCGTTCTTAATCACCAGCCAACATTGGTAGTTTTGACTACGCACGAAGCATTCGAACCTTGTCTTCCACCGATTGAAGTTGCCGTCCGTCAGGCGAGGTGGTTTTGCACTTGAGATACCTATAGGTTCCATCTCCATGTTTCCTGCAACTCAAACTTAATCTAGAGCGCCTGCTCTGATACCAATTGTTGGATCGTAAGTCTGTTAGTGAAGGCGTCCTTAACTGGGTTAAGGGCGTCCTTATGTGCAGCGGAAATTAGACTTAACAGGAAACGCAATGAGATAATGGACACGAGTATTTATAGAGGAACCCCACTAAGACCAACTAGTCTTATGGGTAAACCTCTACCTCCGCTTGGAGGATTTTCAATAGCCGTCCTTATCTTATTAAGAGAGAGTCCTTACAACTTAGGCGAGTCGTTACACTTCTCTGAGCTAAGCGTCCATCCTTAGCCTCACTAGTAACACTCCTTCCACCTAACAAAGTAACCTAACTCTCTTAGCTATAAGGAAGCTATCACTCACGTCTCTCACGGTTCGTTGTGAGAGACAAACTACAACTCTAACTATTTTGTGGTTTGTTTTGGATTTGATGTGGTTGGACTTTCTTTCTCTTGCTTTAAGCTCACTTGTTCTTCTTGATCTTCGTTCGTGTTCTTGAATGCTTCGGGAGAGCTTGAGAGAAAGTCTTCAAAGTCCACACCGCTATGCATACCCCTTGGGGGGTATTTATAGCGGAAGTGGTTCTTGTCCTCTAGCGTCCTCTGATGCTTGGCAGGATCCTTGATCTTCCATCAACGGTGCGATGAGCATCTTGAGGAAGTCAACTCTGTTGACGCTTGGGAAGCCTCCGCGTGGATAGGGGACCATCGCTGGGAAAGCGACATCTTTGGAGTTGTCTACACGTGCCCAGACAAGGGAAGCTTCCTTCTGAGGACTACGGCCGAACGTGATGTAATCATGTTGGGGCGGCCTTGATTTAAATTTGAACTTCGTCCGTATTTTGGCGCGCGTCCCTTCTTGATGAGAACGCCGTCCTATCTGCGCAGGGACTTCACCAATTACGTTCAGTCTTTGGAAGTTCTGATGACATGCGTCCCTACAGCTTAGGGACTACAGTTCACTTGTTGTCCTTTTCGCTGATGTGTGTCCACTGGACCTTACTTGAGATCAACACTTGGACAACTTGTTAAATACATTTGAGTTTGTCATTATCAATACAAGGGACGGTCATTATTGGTTTAGATATTAATGACTGGCGTCCTTAATATCGTCCCAACAAATATCATAATATGAATTTTTAGTTTAGTATCTTGAATATGTTTACAATGCACTTGAATGTTTGTTTGATATTTGTTGAATATACAATATCGATAAACAAATGTGAATTGATACTCATTATGCTTTGAATGTTAATATGTTTTTCTTGAATATGCAGTATTGAAGTCGATGAAGATCGAGATGGTTGGGGAATATAGAGAAGTCTGAAGAAAATGGAAGCAAAATGATAAAATCATAGACATTGATGAGCATTAAAGAAGTCTTATAATGTATGGCGAAAACTTATATTAATCTTTACGGTGTATTCTAATTCGATTTGTTTGTATTCAATCACGAAATTGGAATGAGAATGTTGAACTTACCTATTTTTATCAGATTCAATGTATTTTAATAAATATTCACTATATTTACATTCAATCTAAGCTCACCTCAAACAAGACAATACAATTTGGATTCCACAAAGTGGATTAAATATTCAAATTTCGACAAATTTGAAAAACGCTTAAATATTTAAAAAATTCCAAAACATATTCAACCATGTATATGAAAAATTCGAATATTTATACAATTGAATAGTGAAGCTATATAGTCAAATATTTGTACAGTCGAATATTAAAGTTGCATAGTCGAATATTTGTGCAATCGAATATTCAAGTTCTATAGTCGAATATTGAAACTACATAGTCGAATATTTGTACAGCCGAATATTGAAGCTGCATAGTCGAACATTGAATCACTGTAATCGAATTTTTGATTAGTGCTGAATCGGAATATACGAGATATTGTACGACTAATGTTTTCCTTAAAACTGGTAAAATATTCAAAATTTGAAAAATCAAATCTCCATTATCAAGGATATGCTCTTAATTTTTTGAAATTTCTAAAAATCAGATTTTGTTTAATTTGGCAACTGGTCCTATTTTTAAGGACCTTCTATTTAAGTGTAATATTAATTATTAGTTTATTAAAATTCAGTTTTTTTTCTTCTAAAATTCAGCCTAAATCGTGTCTCTTGATTTATGGCGATCTAACACTCTATATTTGTTCACCCATTTCACGATAAGAGGTGTTTACCTGAACCTATATATATATAGGTGAACGTATATCGGGTGGTAGGGTGGTAGACGTGTTTGAATCGGTTTCGAGGTGGAAATGACTCGGTACATAGGGTGGTAGACGTGTTTGAGAGAGCAGAAAGGAAATTATTTATACTAAGCCCCGGGTTCAAAAAAATTTAAAGTATTCAAATACTGAAATATTAATCATCGTATTGCCGAGGTTGACGACGTTCCCGGATAGGCCTCGTATTAATGTTGGTGTCGTTAAACCGAGCCGCATTACAAACGCGCTTTCCAACGATTTAGATCTTCTTCCATGCATGCCGACATCCTATGTACCTCAGGAAATGGGGAAGGTAAACTCGAAATCTTTTACTGTATAAAAGAAATACGGAGTACTAGCTATGGAAGGTAAACTCGCAATATTTAATGAAAGAAATAGCGAAAAATCCGAAGATCAATATCGGAATCCAGAACCATACCACACAATGAGTATTGGGCTACAAAGCAACAACCGGGCCATGTATGCAACCGTAATAGATGCCCTTATAACACAATTCTGAGCTAACAAATAGAGGATGCCATGTTTCTACTTCC
Organism: Polygonum maritimum; assembly: GCA_963924305.1. Classification (NCBI taxonomy): domain Eukaryota; kingdom Viridiplantae; phylum Streptophyta; class Magnoliopsida; order Caryophyllales; family Polygonaceae; genus Polygonum; species Polygonum maritimum. Next base: position 37,573,794 of record OZ002733.1, read on the forward strand.
AGCTTGCAAAACCCACAGCAGATCATAAGCCAATCACAAAACGATCTCCAAATAAATGTGCCAGTGCAGACACCAATTAAGTTTGCCACATCATCTAAATTGTGATCCACCTCATAGCTTCTCCCAAAGACCAGGTTCCTTTTCCCACTAATATCAAATGCAAGAGGAAGACAAAAATTAGCCTTGCACAGAATGATAAAATGTGATAGTCAAAACCATAATATAGAGGGTTTTACTTACTAAATTAAAGGCAACTGAAACAGAGGACTTACCGGGAGAGGGGTAAATTCATATGCGTTGTCAGTAAATACAGTATATCTTCCTACGTTGTGCTTAACTTGCTCAACGAATTCCTTGGGCATATTAGTCAGAGTCAGCTCCTCCAAGGTATCTTGATGCAGCAGCTGACTGGGAAGCTCCTCCAGCTTACTACAGCACCGGATGTTTAGTTCTCTAAGTTCAGACATACCCTTTTCTTCCACCTTCCATTTTTCCAGATTCTTGAGCATCCAAAGTTTCAACACCCGTAGTTTCTTAAACCCATTCCTTGGACAATTCATTTCAGTTCCCAAATATGAGTCAGCCAGGAGCCTGAGCACGGAGAGATTTGGAAGGTTTGACAGAATAGGCATTGGGTCGACTTTCAACCGTGAGACCGAGAGTGCAAGAACTTTCAGCTCTCCCGGGAATTCTACTACAGTGGGGAGTTGTTATAATTCCCCTAGTAAACTCACATGAGAAAGCTGGGACAACTCTGAGAGGGGCTCTAAATCGATCTGCGAAGGCTGGCCCATTTCATCCCTGGATTTCAAAGACAGGAACTTGAGATGTGCCAGTTTCTGGATCCAGCTTATCAGACGTTTGGATGAAGTCAGCTGACAGATTATACCCAATTCCCGTATGCTACCGAGTTGCTCAAGTTCTTTCTCCACGTCGGTCTCATCATCGACAATCAAACCCATCAATGTTCTAAGCTTAGTTAGCGAGCTGTGGTGTCTTTTTTGCTTGCTGTCAAGACGAATCCCAGGTAGATTGAGGTGTCTCAGGCGCGACAATTTCCGAATACCATTCGGAAGGCTATTGATATATGTTCGCTTCAGGTCGAGTGTCTCAAGGTAAGGCAAATCCCCGACCAATGCGGGAAGGTGGTCAATGAAAGTCCACCTCAGTCCCAGGTACCTTAAATGGATGTGGAAACCTAGCTCGTCAAGATCGGAATTAATCAAGAACAACACAAGCGTTGGATCACAAAGATCAAACAAATTCATTCAAGCAAAGTCACGGTAGAGTTTTGCATATTTGGAGAACATCAGTACAAGAACACGATCAGGCTACTGTCGCCACACCAAACCTAGAAAGGAAATAAAGAAATATTTATATGACCGTGTTGTAACGAGAGATCGAACGAGAACAATAAAGCAAGAACGACACACAGATTTACGTGGTTCGGTAACGGTGTGTTACCTACGTCCACGGGCAGAGAAACCGTAAATTATTGTGGAAGACAGAATTCAGAATACAGAGATCTAGGTATTTCGAGAGCTTATATAGTGACTCAAGAAACCCTAGGTACAATTATGGGCCGTAGGCCCAAAACAGAATGCAACAGGCCCAATAACAGAAAACATAGTGTGTGATTCAGATTCAAGGCATATTAACAAATCTCCTCCTTGACTTGAATCCTCTCAAAATCAGATGCACCATAACAAATGCCTGAAGTTTCTCTGCCTCAGATTGCCCCTAAGGGCACAGGTTACTGACTTGTGATGTTGAGCAAGTCCAAGCAGTGTTGGAACTTGCTCTCAAGAACCGGCTTGGTGAACATATCAGCAGGGTTATCAGCAGTCCCTTTAGCCATATTCCCTCCTTAGCAGCTTCTTATCAGCAGTCCCTTGGTCAAGCATATTGCACTCAAGCTATCACAATACACTGTCGCCTGATCCTGATGTAGGCCTAGATCATTAACTAGCCCCTTTAGCCATATTCCCTCCTTAGCAGCTTCTGTCAGAGCCATATACTCTGCCTCTGTAGTAGACAAAGTAACTGTAGGCTGTAGAGTTGCCTTCCAGCTCACCACAGAACCTCCCAAAGTGAAGACATAGCCAGTCATAGATCTCCTACTGTCCACATCCCCAGCATAATCAGAGTTTGAAAATCCTGCAACTAAGCACGACGTGTCATTCCCATAACAGAGACCAACATCTGAGGTACCTCTCAGGTACCTAAAGATCCTCTTCACGGCCTTCCAATGCTCCTTTCCCAGACTGACCATGAACCGACTGACTACACTGACTGCGAATGCCAAGTCTGGTCGAGTGCAGACCATAGCATACATCAAGCTCCCAACTGCACTAGAATACGGAACTCGAGACATGTACTCCTTCTCCTCCTTAGTCTGAATTGTGTACATTCCCAGCTTGCAGTTAGACGCCATTGGAATATCTATAGGCTTCGCTGAAGACATGCCAATCTGCTCAATATCTTCCTGATGTACCCTTCTTGTGATAGAAAGAGCTTTCTCTTCTTCCTGTCCCTATAGATTTCAACTCCCAGAATCTTACGAGCAGCACCCAGATCTTTCATCTCAAATTCTGCACTGAGAGTACCCTTCAACTTCTGAATGTCTGACTTATCCTGAGCAGCAATCAACATATCATCCACGTACATGACCAGATAGATGTGTGAAACACCCTTAATATCACTGTAGTACACACAACAATCATATGGACTTCTGTTGTAGCCAAGCTGCCCCATATAGCTGTCAAACCTCTTATACCACTGCCTTGGGGACTATTTTAGCCCATATAAGGACTTTCTCAACCTGCAAACATGATCCTCTTTTCCTAGAACCTGGAATCCATCTGGCTGAGTCATTTATATTTCCTCCTCCAGCTGTCCATGTAGGAAAGCTGTTTTCACATCTAGTTGCTCGAGTTCCAGATCCTGATGTGCAACTATTGCTAGTAGCACCCTGATGGAGGTATGTCTGACTACTGGTGAGAAGATCTCGTTGTAGTCTACTCCCTCTCTATGAGTGAAACCTCTTGCAACCACTCGTGCTTTGTACTTTATACCCTCTACAGCAGACATTCCTTCCTTCTTCCTGAACACCCATTTGCAAGTGACTACCTTTCTGTCAGCGGGCAATTTCACCAATTCCCAAGTCTGATTTTTTTGAAGGGACTCCATCTCTTCTCCCATTGCAGCAAGCCACTGTGCTGACTCACTCCCGGATATTGCAGCCTTGTAGGTGGACGGCTCATTATCCTCCACCTCCTCGGCCACCTGCAAGGCATATCCCACCAGATCATCGAACCTGTATCATGCTGGAGGTCTGATTCCCAACCTTCTTGGTCGGTCTTGAGCAATGCTTCGATGCACAACTTCATCTGAACTTGCTTCTGGTGGCATATTCTCTGCCTAATCGGATTCTGACTCCTTCATAACAGATTGAGGTGGTTGATCATCATCCAACCTAGGTGCCTGAAACACCTCTGGAGTGAATTGCACCTCCACCTCCTCAGCAACAACCTCTTTTCCTGCTGTATCACTGCTCTTCTCTTTCGGATTCAGCATGGAACTCTCATCAAAGACTACACTTCTGCTCAGTATAATCTTGTTTTCAGACCAGATCCTGTAACCCTTCACACCAGCACCATATCCCACGAAGACTCCCTTCTTAGCTCTAGGCTCCAACTTGCCATCATTGACATGATAATAAGCAGTGCAGCCAAAAATTCTCAGATTTGAGTAATCAGTGGGGTTTCCAGACCATACCTCGTAGGGTGTCTTGCAATCAATGCCTGTGTGCGGACTCCGATTGATGAGATAGCAGGCTGTTGTAACAGCTTCGGCCCAGAACCTTCTAGCCAAATCAGCATTAGAAAGCATACATCTTGCTTTCTCCAAGAGCGTTTGATTCATTCATTCTGCTACACCATTCTGTTGCGGTGTATGTCTGACTGTGTGATGGCGAGCAACCCCCTGATCTTTGCAGAACTCATCAAACTCAGATGAACAGAATTCCAGACCGTTATCAGTTCGCAGCCTCTTGACCTTCTTCCCAGTCTGATTCTCCACTAAAGTTTTCCATTCTCTGAATTTACTAAACGCCTCGCCTTTATGTTTCATCATGAATACCCACGTCATCCCAGAGTAATCATCAATGATAGACAGAAATTACCTGTTGCCGCCCAGAGATTCAACACGAGAAGGACCACAACAATCTGAGTGGATGTAATCCAGCGTGCCCTTTGTCCTATGATCTGCCTTTGGAAATTTGCTGCGGTGTACCTTTTAAGTACACAGTGCTCACAAAACTCCAAGCTTTTGACCCTGTGACCCTCAAGAAGATCTTCCTTAGACAGAATCTGCATTCCCCGCTCACTCATATGAGCCAGCCTCATATGCCATAGTCTGGACAAATCAGCATCCTGAACCTGAACTGATGCAACAGCTGCAGAACCTGTGACTGTTGAACCCTGCAATACATACAAAGTTCCCTGCTTGGCGCCTTTCAGAATCACATCAGAGCCTTTGCAGACATGTAGGCCTCCACCCTCGCCCCTGAAACTGAAACCCTTACTGTCTAGCAAACTAAGAGATATCAGATTCTTCGTCATAAGTGGAACATTCCTGACTTCCTTCAATGTGCATAACCTTCCATCATGTGCCCTAAACTTGATAGAGCCAATCCCAACTACTCTGCAGACTGAGCCGTTTGCCATAGACACACTGCCACCATCTACACTACTGTACGTTGTGAACAACTCTCTCTTAGGACATATATGATACGACGCCCCAGAGTCGAGAAACCACACATCTTCCTGATGTGCTTGTTCTCCTGCCATCAGAACAATATCATCCTCTGAATTGCTTCCTCCCTCTGCTACTGCAGCGGACCTAGATTTCTGCTCTGACTGTTGCTTCTGCTTCTTCTTAGGGCAATCATTCTTCCAATGCCCCTTCTCCTTACAGTAGGCACAGACATCGTGAGGTAATTTAGGGTTCGATTTCTGCTCCTCCTGTTTCGCCTTTTTCTTACCCTTCTTTCCCTCTTTGCTTCCTTTTGCCATCAACCCAAAAGCCTGATTGTCTGTAGCCGTCCCAGATGCCTTGTGACGCAACTCCCTGGTGTGAAGTGCAGACCTAACCTCTTCCAGCGACACAGTCTCCTTCCCAACAATGAAGGATTGAACAAAGTTCTCGTACGAAAGAGGCAACGACACAAGCAGTATTAGAGCAGCATTCTCATCATCCACCTCCTCATCAATATTACGCAATTCTAACAAAATTGTATTCAATTGATCTAGGTGTTCACGAAGAGATGTACCTGGCTGAAAAGTCGTTGCTTCAGCATTAACTCGTTCGTCAAGGACTTAGTCATATAGAGGCTCTCCAACTTCAACCACAGTTTGGCTGCGGTATCCTGATCTGCAACTTCCGTTATGACGTCGTCTGCCAAACACATCATAATCGTGGAATGGGCCTTCTCTTCCAGAGTTTTGTACTCGTCAGACGATGTATCCATTCCCTTCTTATCGCTCGCTAACGGCGCCCACAGACCTTGTTGCTTCAGCAAAGCCTGCATCTTTATCTTCCACAGACTGAAACTGTTTCTCCCGGTGAATTTGTCGATCTTCAGCATGGATCCAGACATCGTTCTCGGCGGAATTCGAAACCTCAGCTCTGATACCAGTTTGTTGTAACGAGAGATCGAACGAGAACAATAAAGCAAGAACGACACACAGATTTACGTGGTTCGGTAACGGTGTGTTACCTACGTCCACGGGCAGAGAAACCGTAAATTATTATGGAAGACAGAATTCGGAATACAGAGATCTAGGTATTTCGAGAGCTTATATAGTGACTCAAGAAACCCTAGGTACAATTATGGGCCGCAGGCCCAAAACAGAATGCAACAGGCCCAATAACAGAAAACATAGTGTGTGATTCAGATTCAAGGCATATTAACAGACCGGTTCAAGAGAGAACCCAAGCCATTTTATTAAAGCAATGCTGAACCGGACCATTAAAAAGAATAAATGAAAACCGAAACACCCAGCCATGTCTCCGTAGGAATTCTACTTTGCAAATGATCAAATTCCACGCCTTTGATTTGAATGGCTCCAACTTGAACACTCTATAGAACACCAAACTTCAACAATGGAGCAATTGCTTTAGTGTTTCAGGTAAAGTTGGTTTGTAAACACCCTCCAGATCAAGCACCCTGAGCACTCCAAAACCCTTCTTTCCTATATGATTACGTATGATGTTCCCCACTTCCTGGGCTGGATTGTCATTCTTTTGAAAGTTGAATGATACATAGGATCTCAGTTTGTCATAATAAGACCCTGAAGTACAAGTAGAAGAACTGTTGTGATCGATGGGCACATACTCAATGAATATGCGAATATGCAGCTTAGATACAAACTCTTGTCCCTTCAGGAGCACACTCGCCTTAGATTGAGACTCCTGAAGGTCGTGGTGGATATGGAAGAGGCGTATCTGCTGAGCTATGGGAGATAAATGCTCACGTAGCGCACGAGGCAAACTGATACAATAAGATGTATCTTGGTTACTTATTAATCACTAATTAATTGGACAAAGTTGGATTTGGATGTGAGAAGAAGAGTTACGTAGAATGAGAAGTAGAAAGTAGAAGGAAAGGAGGAGATTTTAGAAGAAGGCAGACGTAGGATAGAGAGGGGAAGGAGGTTAGAGGAAATTAGGGAGAGATTAGGATAAAATTGATTTGTTCCTTTCTTGAATGCCAAAATAAAGAATACAAGATATATATAGTTAGTAAATAATAAAACCCTAATACTAACCCTAATCCTAACGGTTCAATAAAAGGCGTCCCGGGAAAAGAACCGTAAAGAAACCCGAGAAGAGGTAATTATACCTAACAATAAAATTACAATAAAAATTATAATATTAGCGTATCACAAACGACACCTCCGTGGGCTTCCATCCGACCTGAACTTGGATATCTTAATTAAATTCCGCTGTACCAGCCCATCAAAACACCCCTCGACCGTATCCTCCTGAGACACCCCGGGTGTCTGCCTTATGAATCCTTCTGCAAGCCACAGGCGGAGTAACCTTCTCACAGGGATGTCCACTTCATTTGGAAACAGAGCCATGTAAAGCAAACAGAGCTTAGAGTAGGCAGGAAGATCATTGTAACTCAAAGGCAAGGTTCCCATTGTGCGCCATTGGGCCTGGCTGAGATACCACTTCCACTCCTTGCAGCTCTTTCCCTTAGTTGACAACAAGCCTCCTAGCAACACAATGTCAAGGGGACAATGTTTGAGCCAAAATTCACCCGAGGGAACCTTGACCTAGATCGGACCTGATCGAGATGAATCACGAAGAACACGTTTGAGGTAAAAGCTCGTAAATTGTATCCAAAATATGATTGAATGTGTAAAAGAGCGTAATCCTGCTCTAGGGCTTACAATTGGTTTATATAGCGCCCCTTAGGATTGATCTATCTTGTGAGAAAAGATATGAAAATACAAGATTCTAACTAATCGTAATCCTAACGAAATATCTTTAAGAGATCTATCTTATATCTTCAATTCTATCTTGTTTAACCGACTTCGCCTTTCACCGTCTCTCGCTGTGCTCTGAAGAAGTACCAACCGGGTCTCGATACTTTTGTGAGGAAAATCCGGGCCCAACAATACCCCTAAATGTAGCGTTAGGAATTTGAACTCCTTTCAAATTTCGAATGGTGCATTTATATGATTTGACGTTACGGTCAACCTCGATTCTCGGGATTTTGCAGACCTCTTAAACCCCTTCCTTCGTCTTTCTTTTTCATCCTCATTTCTGCTCTCGTCCGCCTCTTCTCATTCTGTTTTTCCGTTCTCGATCTCCCCAGGTAATCTCTCTTCCCCGCTCCTCGCTTCTCTTTCTTGCTTGTCATGGCTCCAAGGTCCCCCTTTACCTCTTCAAAATCCCTTAGCGAGGAAGACCTCCTTCCCTGTGCAATGACCCGAGACGAAATCGCAGATTGGGTCGCGTTTGGGGGTTTTCCCAAGGGAACCCGATTCCATGCTCCAACCATTGAAAAGATCGATTGGGTGCGTAAAGGTTGGGTCTGCTTCTTAGATTACCCGTTTTCCCTAGGTTTGAAATTTCCTTTCTCTGACTTCATCCGAGAGTTCATTAGCACTCTGAAAGTTTCCCCTTGTCAAATCCTCCCCACGACATGGCGTACGCTTTACTAGAATTGACGAGCTTGCTGCGCAATGGGGCCTTAGAATGACCATGGGAGAACTCCTTCTTGCCTATAAAATCGTTCCCCAAAGAGCTGGTAGAATCACCCTTCATGCCCGGAATGTCAAGAACCCTTTAATCCCTAAGACCAAAATGCCTTCAGGAAGCCTACAAGCTCTATTCTTTTTTATTGAATTAGAATCCCTAAGGGGCATAGACGACGACGTGTTAGCAATCTTTCGAGATGGATGGAACACATCTCGTAAGGCTCTATGCCTCTCTTTGCTGTTATCCCCTTAATTTTGTGCTGTGAGTAATTTTGATATGGGTTTCTTCTCTTCTTTGTGCAGTTCCGGTGGGAATCAATTTGATAGAGGTATTTTAGTCGCCTTAATACCTATCAAAGTAGACCAAACAACCCACTAAGAATGTAGTAGGGAAGTAAGGGTCGATCCCATAGAGACTCAGATTTTCAATATTTATTGTTGTATTACTCAGAGTTAGAAAAGGGGGGTTTTTAATATGAATCTAAAAACTAAACTAACTAAGGAATGCAAAACAAAGATGATATGTAAAATATGGGAGAAATATGCTCAACCAGTTAATATCCATTGTGAACTTGATTATTGATCATTGATTATCAAAATTCTCTTTTTACCTTGACTAATCTATTGTGGAATGCTAATAACTCAACTTCATGGAATTATTAATCCTACTTCAATTCTAGTTATTAGCCCGACCGGTACTAACAACCCTAATTATCAAATAACCTAAGAGACCTCCTAGATTCAATTTGACAACAACATTAAGTTCCAAGTATCAATAGAAACATGCATTTAGAGCAACCAGACATCTAAATAACATGCGATTGAATTCTCTTCTCTAATCAACTAGTCCTACCAGTCCTAGATCGATTAAAGGTTCTACTTATGATCTAATTAACACCGACCGGTAATTAAAAAGATCTAGTTGTAATTCAACCTACAAATCATATTAGGTGATCAAGCTAATAAAACCCTAGGCTAAAATTAAGCAATTAATCACAGAGAAAACAATCTAGTCAAGGAAAATTAAGAACAATTAAACCTCACAATAATACTTCGTTCACAACTTCAATTAACTAGTCAAGCAAAAGGGATTTAGCTATTGAAAGACATTGAAAAACTTACAAAGTTTCCCATAGGGTTCTTGTTCTCCAAGTCTAGAAAACAAAAGCTATATATATACCTCTAAGGTTCCCAAAAATATATCTAAAAAGATAACTCAAAAGGCCCAAAAAGAATCCCATAAAAATCTCGGACATAACTCGGACTCGGGCGAAAACTCGGGCAAGCACCCAGAAACGCGGTCGAGTTTTCGATGCCTTGCCCGCGCTTTCACGGCAGAGACTCAGGTCCCGAAACGCGGGATGAACCCCCGAGACGCGGCCGCGTTTCTACAGCACCTGCCAGCGTTTCGCGCACTGGTCCACATGTGACACTTCAGAGGCCGTTATGACCCACTTCGAGTTGGAATTTGGACTCGGAGTAAAAAGATGAATTGTAGCTCTTCGAGTTAGCTTTCCAATGAAACCAAAATCAGCTCGATCCGACTACCATAGCTCCAGATCCATCCCTTGCAAGCAAGAGGTGTCGAAACAACAACTCCAATACATAGCCCGGATCCAAGTGTGCTTTTCCCATCACCTCTTGGGCTAATCTCATAGCTTGGCTCTCTTCTTGCTTTCTCCAATGCTTTGGCTTCACCTCCTCTCCACTTATTGTCTTCACATCTATAATTAAAAACCACAACAAAGTGTAGATATCCGAATCTTTCTACAAACTAACAAAACTAGCAAAACTAACTAAAACTATACCAAAAACCATAAAAATCCTAACTAAACATGTCCTAAAATACTACCTAACATGTGTCTATCACAATTCCAGGAGTACTGACACAGGTGTTTGCCGACGACTACTGAAGGTTGAGGCCGAAAAGCGCAAGCCTAAAAAGATCCGACCTGACCTTGAAGAACCCGCAGAGGAAGTGGAGGTGTTGGAGCCCGACGAGGACAGAACTGAGACAGACAAAACCCCCACATCTTCAGACATGGCGAGCTCTTCCGGAAAGAAATCAGGTTTGGGTTTGTTTATTCGAAATCCTATATCCTGAGGTCCTTTGTCTGGCTATGATTTGCTGATTGTCAGTCGTATGTAGGTGCCAAGATCGACATGACTGCCGCCGGGATGGTTAAGAGACTAAGGTCAAGCGGCATCAAAGCTTTGACTTCCCCGAGTCCTTCCGTGGACTCCAAGAAGTCTCAACCTCCGAAACGGAAAAGGACCGAAGAGACCCCGTCCCCTGCCACGAAGAAGAGAGAGCCTAAGGACCTTCTAAGCGTCTTCGGCGATAAGCTGTCGCCCAACGTTAAGTCTGAGTTCCAGTCTTTACCCCTCGATATTGCCTTTAGTCGTGTGGGAACCACTCTCAGGCTGGTAAGTTGATTCCCCTTATTATTTTTGCCGATACTTCTTCGTTTCTTTTATGCATATTCCAGCGCTTTCTCTTTGTTTATCGGGTTGCGCTTGTTGCAGGCCTTCCAGGAACTGATGGCGACCAACAGCCGTTCTCATGATGAGTTGTCGAGGCTGGAGGCTGACATTAAGAGTGCCAGAGACGCTGTCGCCGCATCTGAGAGAAAGGTCCGTAAGCTGCAATCAACCATTGATGCTTTGTCGATTCAAGTAGAGGACCTTCAAGCTGAGAAGGCCTCTCTGGAGTCTTGGATGCATGAGGCGAAGAGGTCAGCCAAACACTTCTCGGAGGTCGTGACCCAGGTGGCTGGATATTACACGATGAAAGCGCGAGTGGAACTTCTTCAGGACCAGGCGGAAGGGAGAGGTGCGAACTGGGTGCTTGCCGCGGAGCAGGAGTCCCTAGAAGAATATTTTCCATCCTGCAACCCTCCTCCAGGTTAAGAGTTCATAGAAACTGCTGAGCAGGTGGTCGAGGAAGAGGATTCTAAGAAGACCAAGGAGGCCGGGACCCCGGGTACCACCGCCGAGAATGCTGGCGCGGAAGATGGTGCTGCGGTCACGGGTGACGCGGAAGATGCCAAGGAAGGTGATGCCGAGGCAAAGACTGAAGAGAAGGCGAGCCCAAATGACGACTGACCACCCCTGCCCTCTTCTCATGCAAACTTTATAATTTCTGCTGTGTGTGAATTATATGATCGTTTAAGACTTTGTTGCTACTTCTTTGGCTAGTGAGCCAGTACTTTTCCAATATTTTTGGCCATAGGCCAAAAAATATTAGCCTTAATTGTTTTGACGCCCACTATATGGCGCTTTTGGTATATGCTTGTGATGTTTTCTTTTTATCACTTTGATTTGCGTTTGGTCGGTAATTTTTGATGGTTTTGGATGCGTTAGTAGATCAGCATCCGGGGAAAGCGTTATGTGACTTTTCCCCAGCGCATTATCGTTACGAAATAGGTTCAAGGTTATTGCGCTTAGTTTACTGCAAAGGTCCGTGCATAATTGTTTATGATTAGGCATCCTTTGGATCCATAAGTTTAGTCCTTAGGATGTATTGTTTTCACGGCGTCCCGCGAATGTGGCCTCGGGTTATCGGTGCTATAGCTTTCCCCTTCCCGTACTAATCCAATGTAACTACATTGATTGAATTTAGATGGGAGGTAACCAACTTATGGGTTACTTCATCACGTTGTACGCGTGACGACATCGTCATATTTAGACGGTACAACCATGCAAACGTACAGTGGTTGGTTTAAGTAATGTGCTTCTAGTTGCGCGTAAGTTTTGATCGTAAAAGATGTTTTACACGGGATGATTTTGAGTTGTAGGAGAGTTGTGTTCTCGCGAAACATATCAAATCATTAACAAAGAACAATTCTAGATTGTGTATTAAAAAATTGATGCATCGACGCTGGGGGTGGTGACCCCAGAGTCTTTTATTGAAAAGGAAACAACTAGGTCCTAAAGAAGTCTTAAAACTAATACTAAAGACAGGATTGAAACTTTATCGAGAATAACTGAGTTTAGAAGTAATACTTCTTTATGTGCGTTGCGTTCCAGCTTCGGGGGATTGCTTCGCCATCTCTGGATTCCAACTGGTATGCTCCATTTCCAGCTATCTTGGTGATCTTATACGGCCCTTCCCAAGTTGGTCCCAATTTGCCGGCATTGGCTTCTGCGGTGTTTTGGAACACCTTACGTAAGACCCAATCTTCCACTCGGAAGCATTTAACGCGAACATTCTTGTTGTAGCTCCTTGCGACTTGCTGCTGGTATTTCGAGATGCGTGCATGTGCTACTTCTCTGAGCTCTTGGACCGTATCTAGGTCGGCTTCCAATTCTTCTTTGTTGCTTGTGGATGTGGTGAGCCCGTACCGAGCAGTAGGCACCATGACCTCAGCTGGTATGACGGCTTCGCAACCGTGCACCAAGGCAAAAGGTGTTTGGCCGGTGGCGCCTTTGGGTGTAGTGCGGTCGGCCCATAGGACGAAGGGTAGCTCTTCCGCCCACTTTCCTTTGGCTTTCGCCAACCGCTTCTTCAAGTTGTTGATGATGACTTTATTGCTTGCCTCGGCCTGGCCATTAGCCTGAGGGTATCTGGGTGTGGAAGTGACCAAGTCGATGTTCCATGCCTTGCAGAAATCGCGCATCCTTTTGCTTATGAATTGGGAGCCGTTGTCGCAAGTGATCTCTGCTGGCACTCCAAACCTGCTCAAGATGTTTCTCTTTATAAAGGAGATGACCTGCTTGTCTTTGATTTCCCGGAAGGCCTCTGCCTCGATCCACTTGGAGAAATAGTCCGTCATCGCTAGGAAGAATACTTTCTGCCCCGTGGAAGGGGGTAATTTCCTTACAATGTCCATTCCCCATCTCATGAAGGGCCAGGGGGTAATTGACTAGTGGAGGACTTCTGGTGGCTGGTGAGGTACTGGGGCATGGCGCTGGCACGCGTCGCAAGACTGGGCGTACTTGTTAGCGTCTTGACGGATGGTGGGCCAATACCACCCCTCCCTAAGAATTTTATTGGCCAAGCTCCGACCCCCAGTGTGGTTGCCGCAATCTCCGCTGTGGACTTCTCTCATGACCTCTTGAGCGTCTTCTTTCTCTATGCATCGTTGTAGGAAGCCCGCAACTGATTTGTGAAACAGGATCCCATCGATGACAGCGAAACGCGTTGCTTTTGACCTCAAGGCCTTGGCCTCGTCTTTATCTTTAGGAACTTCTCCCTTGATGAGCCAATCGAGGTATGGCTTTGTCCATCTTGATTCGGTTTCTTCTCTCGCCTCGTCGGGATTATGATACTTCTTTGATACCCCAATATTCAAGGGAGAATCTTTGGTTTGTGCTGTTGATACCTCGGTGATGGCTGATTGTAGCAAGTGGACCAGTGGCACGCTGCTGAACTCTCGAGGGTCCAAGGTCGATCCTAGCCCTGCCAGGGCGTCTGCCGAAGCATTTTGCTCGCGAGGAATCTGCTCGAATTCAATTTGGTCAAAGTTCTCGGATAATGTTTTGACTATTCCGAGGTAGCTGATCATCCTGTCGTCCTTGGCTTCGAAGACTCCTAGGATCTGGTTGATGATGAGCAGGGAATCGGCACGTACCTTGATTCTCTTTATAGATAGGTCGGTAGCTAGCTCCAGGCCGAATATGAGGGCTTCGTACTCAGCTTCATTGTTGGTTGCTTCGAAATCGCATCTTACTGCCTGGGCTATCATATCCCCCTTTGTCGACTTTAGCACAACCCCGAGTCCTGCTCCCCTTACGTTCGAGGCTCCGTCAGTGTGTAGCAGCCACTCTTCCTCGGTACCATTGTTGGAGGCAGCTAAGACTTCTTTGATTGCACCTTCTTCGGGGGTTGGGGTGAAGTCGGCAACAAAGTCGGCCAGAACTTGTGATTTGATTGCTCTCCTGGGTTCATACCTGACGTCGTATCCGCTTAGCTGGATTGCCCATTTTGCCATCCTTCCTGAGAATTCAGGCTTTTGCATGATCTGCCGGAGCGGGTAGTTTGTCAGGACTACGATGGTCTGGGACTCGAAGTAAGGCCGCAGTTTGTTCGAACACATTACCACTGCTAGCACCAACTTCTCTGTGGGAGAGTAGCGTGTTTCCGCTGGCACCATGGTTTTGCTCACGAAGTAAACTGGAACTTGTTGGCCTTCTTCATCCTTGACGAGTACCCCGCTCAAGGCGTTCTCTGATACTGCTATGTAGAGCTGCAAAACTTCTCCAGGGACCGGTTTGGCCAACAACAAGGGGTTAGAAAAATACTTCTTTAATTCCTCGAAGGCAGCTTCGTGTTTTTCGGTCCACTGGAAACTCTTGTTCTTCTTTAGGACTTCGTAGAACAGCCGGCACTTGTCTGAGGATTTGGAGATGAACCGGTTCAGAGCGGCTATCTCTCCAGCTAACTCCTGTACGTCTTTCACACTTCGGGGGGATTTCAGGGAGGCGATTGCTCGTACCTGATCTGGGCTAGTCTCAATCCCCCGTTTGGTCACAACATACCCCAGGAAGGTCCCAGACTGTACTCCGAAGATGCATTTCTGCGGATTTAGTTTCATGTTGTATTTTTCCAGGATTTTGAAGGTGTCTTCGAGATGGCCCCTGTGCAGGGAACTTTCTGCGCTTTTTACCACCATATCGTCAATGTATGCTTCCATGGTTTTACCAATTTGGTCCTTGAACATCTGGTTGACCAGTTGTTGGTATGTCGCCCCGGCGTTCCTTAGACCGAAGGGCATCACTCGGTAGCAATAGGTGCCCTGCCCTGTAATAAAGGAGGTCTTCTCTTGGTCCTGTGGCTCCATCTGAAATTAGTGATAACCACTGAAAGCGTCCATGAAGGTTAAGAGTTCCTACCCAGTCGTGGCGTCTACCATAGTGTCGATGTGGGGCAGGGGGAACGAGTCCTTGGGACAGGCTTTGTTGAGGTCGGTGAAGTTTACACATACTCGCCACTTTCCATTTATCTTTGGTACCACCACTACGTTGGCTAGCCAATCTGGGTACTTCACCTCCTTGATCTTTCCTGAACCTAACAACTTCTTTACTTCTTCCTCGATCGCTTGGACCCGATCTGGTGCGAACCTCCGCCTTTTCTGCTTAACTGGTGGGTGTTCGGGGTTGACATTGAGCTTGTGCGTGATGATGGAGGGATCGATCCTTGTCATATCTTCATGGCTCCAAGCGAAGCACTCTTTGTGACTTTTCAGGAACCTTACTAATTCTTCTTTAATGGTGGGTTCCAATTTTTCTCCGATCCTCACCACCTTGCCTTCTTCAAGAGTCACCTCCTCCGCTTTTTCTTCAGTTGCGATTTGTGCTGGTGGAGGGGTGACGCTCTGTAATTGCTATGCTTCCGGTCTTAGGGCGGTTGGCTTGAGGGCCGCTTTGTAGCACTCCCTAGCCAGCATTTGATCCCCGCGGATTTCCTCTATTCCCCATGGCGTTGGGAACTTCACAGTTTGGTGGTAAGTGAACGCGACGGCTTTTATGTCGTGTAGCCACGGTCGTCCTAGGATGACGTTATAGTAGGAAGGGTAATCCATCACGAGGAAGTCGACCTGCTTGTTGACCCCTTTGGCAAAGGTGGTGAGGGCAATGTCCCCTACTGTGTGTTTGACCTCGCCGCTGAAACCTACTAGTGGCACCGGGTGTTTGTGGATGTCGCTCTCGGACAACTCCATCTCCTTCAAAGCATCGAGCGTCATCAGGTTGGTAGAGCTCCCGGTATCGATTAGGACTCTTTTCATTAGCACGTTCCCCATGTGTAGGGATATCACCAGGCCATCGTGGTGGGGTTCGGTGGAAAAGTCCGCGTCGCTGTCGTCGAAGACAATAGCGGGTCCCGACGATCCCCCATCGGTGCGTCCAGACTGACGTGGGCGATTGAAGCTACCCTCGCGTGTGTGACGCTTTGCTGCCGAGTAAGTGAGACCGCAGATGTTCGAACCTCCTGAGATTACATTGACAACTTTGTCGGGTGTCGGGGGATCCCTTCTTCTTCTTGGTTGGCATCAGGTGCTACATCCTTGATTCTCCCTTCTGCGATAAGGCGAGATAGTTCCTTCCTGAGCATGATGCAATCTCGGGTCCAATGGCCGTGGTACTCGTGGTAGTCGCACCACTTGGTGGTGTCTCTGTCGGCCTTCGGGGCCTTGTCCCTTCATGGCCACCTCACGTACTCCCCTTGTTTCGCCATGTTTCGCAGAAGCTTATCCGTGGAAATATTGAGCTTGAGTGATTCCAACGATGGTGGTGGTGGGTCGCGGTATTGATCGTCCGCCTGTCGCGCCCTGGCTGTATTTACCTGCCCGTGGCTAGGGCGTGAATACGGGTGTGCTTGACGATCCTTTCTCTGATCAGCTGAGCCTTTACGGCCGTCGGCTGGGCCCCTTATCTCGTACTTCTCACCTTCTGAAGTTCTTTTTCGCAAGGTCCTGTCTTCCTCTAGCCTGACGTGAGCTAGGGCCCTGGCTTGAACCTCTTCAAAGGTGTAGCATGGGTGTTTAGTAAGTTCTTTGTATAGGCCACCATCGGGGATGATCCCCTGCCTAAATGCCTCCACTGCGGTAGTAACATCACAAGACTGAATCGAGACTTTTTCACGGTTCAACCGTTCTAGAAATTCTCTGGTAGTCTCGTGTTGTTTCTGACGGATCCGGTAGAGGTCGCTGGACTGCTTCTCGAATTTGCGGCTGCTGGCAAACTGGGTGCGAAAGGAATCCGACAGTTCGGCGAAAGAACCAATGCTACCGCGTGGTAATTTTATGAACCAAGTCAGTGCTGGACCCGTTAAAGTTGTGCCGAACCCCTTACACATCACCGCTTCCTTGGAGTATGATGGGACTGCACTCGTCATCATCTTTTGTTTATAGATTGCAACGTGCTCGTCAGGGTCGGAGGTGCCATTGTATGGAGTCATGTTTGGCACGGTGAATTTCTTTGGTATCTCTACTCTGGTTATGCGGCGGGAGAAAGGAGACTCGTCGAAGCCGTCGGGGGCTTCAGGTTCCAGAGGCTGGAAACTTTTTCGACCGATTTGGAGTTGATCAGCGATGACCCCGATTTGTTCTGTTACCTTTCTCCGTATAGTTGCGTCAAGGTCTGTGGGCCTCCGCCTTTCAAAATCTTTATCGTCGGTCTCCCCCCCATCCGGCCAAGTATCCCGAGGTGGTGTTCGGCGTCTCCTATCCTCTGACCGGGGATTCGTTGGTGGATCTTTATCAAGGAGGACCTCTTCACGGCGGTGCCGGGCGAAAGCCTCCGGGGCGTCTTCCTGTAGCATTGGTGTTTTGTCACGCGCGTCCAGAGCTTCGCTCTCCTTGGAAGTTCCTTCTCCCCCACCAAAGTCGAGTCTTCTAACTATGCCCTCAGTGCGGCGAATAATACGAAGAGATCGGCGACCCGTGGCCATGACTTCATATTGTTGCTTCAACTGGCTGTTCTCTCGTGTGAGGAGCTCTACATGGGCGTCGTAGAAGCTCTTTTGGTCGCTCAGCTCCTTTTGGAGTAGTTGCATTCGCTCCCTGAGGTCAGTCATCTCTTCGTCTTGCGACCGGTTTCCAGGGAGTTCGGGATCCTTGTCATGGTCGGCGAGGGGAGTTTTGGGAGTCTCGTTTCCGTCGCCTGACATTGTGACTGGAAAGTTCAAGTTGGTGTTTTGAACGGTACGTCTTGGCGTGATTGTTCCGATCACGGCCCCACGGTGGGCGCCAAACTGTTTGAGCCAAAATTCACCCGAGGGAACCTTGACCTAGATCGGGCCTGATCGAGATGAATCACGAAGAACACGTTTGAGGTAAAAGCTCGTAAATTGTATCCAAATTATGATTGAATGTGTAAAAGAGCGTAATCCTGCTCTAGGGCTTACAATTGGTTTATATAGCGCCCTTTAGGATTGATCTATCTTGTGAGAAAAGATATGAAAATACAAGATTCTAACTAATCGTAATCCTAACGAAATATCTTTAAGAGATCTATCTTATATCTTCAATTCTATCTTGTTTAACCGACTTCGCCTTTCACCGTCTCTCGCTGTGCTCTGAAGAAGTACTGAAGAAGTACCAACCGGGTCTCGATACTTTTGTGAGGAAAATCCGGGCCTAACAGACAACCCTTACATTTATTTAGAATCTTGCCTTTAAAGCCATTGTCAAGGTGGCTACAACCATGCTCATGGCAGGATTTGCTGGTAAACAACTGTCAGCTATGTTCACCACATAGCGTCTTAAGATGATGAGGACGACAATTTTCTTGTGCGAATATCGAGCTAGCTACATCACCGTCATTACGAGTGATGAGGATCACCTTATTGACCCACCCAGTGCCTAAATTAGGCAACACAGGCTTCAGCTGATCCCACAGTCGAAGCTTGCTTACATGGTCCACCACAATCAGGTATGTCTTGTCCCTGAGAGATGTTGGTGATTTTAGTGTCATCAATCGTTGATCCCTAAGGAATCAGTGATGGTTCCTGAGGGATCAATGGCCTTTTAGTGTTATCAGGGTTCATGACGACTTTATGAGGTTCCATTTAGCTTATTACAAGTCTGGGGGTGTGGAGTACACGCTTGTGTAAGTATATTTGGGATCTAGTGGGAATATAAAGGATATGTTACTTTGGGATCAGTAGTTTACAGAACAAGAGTTCTAGTGGACTGGTACCAACGGGATCAGTCAATCTAACGGTTTGAATATTGGTCACGTGGGTTAACTGCCAATATAACCGTTGTATAACTACTTGAGTAACTCCTTTTTATCATTAGTTTCTGATGGGCCACGTGTCTCTCTAGGGAGAGAGCCGTTGGTGGGAAAGGATCAGTGGTAACCGCTGGTAACCGCCCTTATAATCGCCCATAACTTGTAGAAACCGCTCCCTAGGCTTTCCTACGCCCTATATAAGGCTAAAGGAAGATGAAGTCGGGCTGGTTACAGAATCTCTCGAATAGATTCGACTTAGTCGAAGTCATACATCCATTATACATCATTCTATAGTTTGATCCTTACCACAAGCCTTGGAAAGGATCAGCAGATTTGTTTTATCTCACTTTAGATTTTGCGGATTCCCTAAGGCTTATAAGGGGCAAAATACTGATTTCGGAAAGTGTTTACACGACTCAAATCTTATCCGAAGACAGACATCATTGATTGTTCCCAGGTGTTCTGCATTGAAGTGAAGACGGATCAACAAACGCAGCAGCGCTCGCTGGATCAACGCAGGGATCAACACCAGAATCCAACAGTCGAAATCAGTATTTTCTTGATCAATGACGTCTGTGCGTGCGATGACAATCGGGTTGAAGTTGAAGAGGATCAATGGCACTTTGATCGTCTTACAAAAGAACCCAAGATCCGATGGAATTGATCCATGTTTTTCTCAAGTTTGATTTTGAGAAAGAAAAGGCTTTTGGTCTTGATATTATTCTGAAGAATAATATGTAATGGTGGAATTTATGCCATGCGTGATCCTTTGGTCATGAGATTTTAATTCACATGAATGTAAGTGTTTTGAACACAAGTCCATGTTTTCTTGTTACCTTGTAATAAGAATTGATGAATGTAATATCAAAGGGTGTGATAATCATATATAAAAGTTTATTGTATGATTATGTAAGGTCAAATGGATTTTGGATCAAATCGAAATTCGGATGAATGTTCCCGAGAAGGGATCGATGTATGATGTTCCCTAAACGGAATGTGTTTGTTTTGTTATCTAAAACAAAATGAGTGCTGGATTGATTTATCATTGGACAATGATAAGAAATGTTAATTTACATTGACATGTTGTATGACTTCATGTAAGTCAAGGGGTAATATGATAGTGGTATCTACGCCACTGTTCCTTCGAAGGAAACGGATAGTTTATCAAAGATAAACTGCAATGGATAATATTCCTCAAAAGGGGAGGTTTCCTAATGAGTCTACTACACCTCGTGTGTAGATTACTCATGTTTAAATTCAGATTACTCAATAGAAGTCTACTGTTCCCTGTTGGACAGATTACTCTCTTGAGTCTACTGGTTAAGGACCTACTGTGTTTCACAGTTTGGCTTTTCGACTCTACTGTTCCCATACAGATTAGTCGGTGTTATTGCATTTCGTTGATGTGTTTTGTTTGAGTTTTATACTTACATTTGATTAATTGCAGGTTAATGATGAAGCAATTAGACATGTTTAAGGTTCATAACCTTATTCGGATCAACAATAGTGAGAATTACACACTGTTGCATCGTTGATCTCATAGGATCAAGGAAATTTGTTCTACAATTATTTCCTAAAGGGAAATGAAGTGAGTGTCTGTTTGACATGCTTATGTTAGGAACAAATGCATAAGATGACATACTGATCTTTAAAACGGATCAAGGACAAGTATATCTTGTGAGAAATTTTTGTCATCACTATTCTCCATGAAAGATATGGGAGAGTTTGATGTTATCTTAGGGATTAAGATAAAAGGGGAGGAAAGATGAGTTTTATCTTGATCCCAGTCTCATTACATTGAGAAAGTGTTGGGAGACAAGGTTGAGGGATCAATGTCCCTAGATAGGACTAGACGTGTCCTTCGGGATCGATGTCTTTTGACATGAATACTTGTTTCTTGTTTAGAAATGTGTCCCTCAACATTCCATGTTGACAATGTCATTATTTTCTTGGATATTAAGGAAATGTTGAATGCAAGATTGGATCAAGTTTAAGAATTGTTCCTTGAAAGGTGGATGGATAGTTCTACTTGGGATCAGTTCCAAATCCTGAATTATGGAAAAGGATCTAGCATTCTGATATGACAATGGGATCGAAGCTGGTAGTGTGAGTTGTATCCTGGATTGAGGTAACAACTATAGATATAAATCTACCATGTTTCGTTAAAGCCGAAACTGATTTCAACTATGTGAGTATAGTAACTCTGGCCAGAGGGGATCGATCATGCTTGTTGATACCAGGTCACGTCTTTGATGTGAGGTATCGCATGGTTCGAGGATTCATGACACATAGTGTGATTTTGGTTGGCTGAATCGGAGAAAACCAAGGTGGCTGATCACTAAGTGATTGGTCCTAAGGGGATGAGAATGAAAGACCCATATTGCTTTCTAGGGGTGGGACACCCAATTCCTATCTAATGAAAATTAGAACAGAATTCAATGTGGAAAGCCCATTTCTAGAAACTGTGAGCACAATGTATTAATCCCCAATGTGTGTTCTGTCCTACAGGATCAGAGGTTGAAGATTCTATCTTCTTAATAGTTTCTTTGAAAAAGTACAATGTAGGTGTACGACTAAAGGATCTACCTATGTGGGCGTGGAGTTTTTGGTCGCTCCATGAAGCTTGGGTTGGCTTCACATACGCTCATGAATGGATAAAGACTCAAGGACCATTAATGGAGTCAAGTTAGACTATAGAAGTGTATAGTAACTTATGTGTGTGTTATCTTTATGCATCTAAAGAGGTTGATTGGTTCAATCCTTAGGACACCATGATTCCGAGGTGTATAAAATGTGTAATTACACTAAGACACAAATTCAATCGTCACGACATTTGTGTTTATGCATGAGTTTGGGATGAAGACTTGCTTATTTTATGAATCAGGGATTACACTAAAATGGGGGAGGATTGTTGGTGATTTTAGTGTCATCAATCGTTGATCCCTGAGGAATCAGTGATGGTTCCTGAGGGATCAATGGCCTTTTAGTGTTATCAGGGTTCATGACGACTTTATGAGGTTCCATTTAGCTTATTACAAGTCTGGGGGTGTGGAGTACACGCTTGTGTAAGTATATTTGGGATCTAGTGGGAATATAAAGGATATGTTACTTTGGGATCAGTAGTTTACAGAACAAGAGTTCTGGTGGACTGGTACCAACGGGATCAGTCAATCTAACGGTTTGAATATTGGTCACGTGGGTTAACTGCCAATATAACCGTTGTATAACTACTTGAGTAACTCCTTTTTATCATTGGTTTCTGATGGGCCACGTGTCTCTCTAGGGAGAGAGCCGTTGGTGGGAAAGGATCAGCGGTAACCGCTGGTAACCGCCCTTATAACCGCCCATAACTTGTAGAAACCGCTCCCTAGGCTTTCCTACACCCTATATAAGGCTAAAGGAAGATGAAGTCGGGCTGGTTACGAAATCTCTCGAATAGATTCGACTTAGTCGAAGTCATACATCCATCATACATCATTCTATAGTTTGATCCTTACCACAAGCCTTGGAAAGGATCAGCAGATTTGTTTTATCTCATTTCAGATTTTGCGGATTCCCTAAGGCTTATAAGGGGCAAAATACTGATTTCGGAAAGTGTTTACACGACTCAAATCTTATCCGAAGACAGACATCATTGATTGTTCCCCAGGTGTTCTGCATTAAAGTGAAGACTGATCAACAGACGCAGCAGCGCTCGCTGGATCAACGCAGGGATCAACACCAGAATCCAACAAGAGAGTTGTTGACAATGGCAATACGCTGATCAACAGTCAGGTTCCCACCCTCCTTGGACTCGGGTAGCTGCTGTAGAAGTTTGTCTAGGAGATTGGAGAATATGTGATAGATTCCTCCGGAACATGAACCCATGCACGACAACTGAAATGCCTCTTGATTTCCCTGAGATGGAAGATTGTCTGAACAAGAGTGGTCTTACCGCACCCAGCACGGCCCACTAATGGAATGACTCCTCCCTGTTTTCCCATTAGTCTATCAACAAGTTCTGTCCGATCTTTGGTGAAGCCGATGAGCAGGGGTCCATCCTGTTCAGGAGGACCTAGGCTCCCAAGCCGGAAACTGGTTCCACTATTCGTCGGAAAGCCTCTGGAGAAGGAATCATATTGCGGTCGGTTCAGGGGCGACAGGCTGCCCGGGTGAAGCTCGTCAGACAATGGTATCTGAAGAGCCTGCAAGCTCCCATCCCCCGTCTTCTTAGGCTGTCTGTTCTGATGATTTTGGATGTCATCTGCCAATTTGTGGAGTTTTCGGCGGAGTGACTGAACGGGTCCACATAAGTCGAAGGCGGCGGCAAAGTGCGTGAAGCCGCGGCGTTGAAAGGAGAGGCCGTAGCTCTCAATTTCGTCTTCGGCAGAAAAGAGAAGGTCCAGATAATCCTGGGCCCATTCGAGGGTTTGAGGGTCGTCACCGAGCCTGGCGTCGTCGAGGAAGCACCGCATTTGACGGAACTTAACACGGATGACTTCGATCTGGTCAATCACATTGACAAAGGCAGACGAGTCCTGGATGAGTAGGTCAGTCAGCTTCTCTAGGACCACTGCAGCCACGGCGTCGACCGCCATTGGAGCTGAGATCTACGGATGAATAGCCAACTAGGTGGACAGATGAAGTGATAATCGGCTATACTGGCCAACAAAAAAGCAATATTAGGCAGATATCAACAGTGAATCTTGGAAGGATGCTTAATTTCACATAATTTACCACTGATAACTTACAACACAATTTAGCATTGAATTTTGCAACGACAGCACGTCGCGGGTTGATAGGCTGATGAGAAAGTACTCCACGCTTAGTCGCTAACTACTAACGGCTCAATCCCAAATTCCATTTCAAGTCTTGTTTTTTCTTTTGGTGGAACCGTTTCAAGTCTTTCAATCTCTATGATTGTACTCGACCGAAAAAAAAAAACTTCTATGATTGTAACCACGGTCATGGAGGACTAATTTTTTTAATAAAACTAGCATGATTTGTTTTTTTTGATCGAGTGAGAATTAGGGTAGCCCGAGTACTATTCGGCCTAGCCTGAATAATTCCATTTCAAGTCTTGTTTTTTCTTTTGCTGGAACCGTTTCAAGTGTTTCAATCTCTATGATTGTACTCGACCGAAAAAAAAATCTCTATGATTGTAACCCCGGTCATGGAGGACTAATTTTTTTAATAAAACTAGCATGATTTGTTTTTTTTGATCGAGTGAGAATTAGGGTAGCCCGAGTACTATTCGGCCTAGCCTAGAGCACGTGTGAATAGGTAAGAGCTATGCTCTGAAAATTCATGTTTGTGGCTTCATCGCCGGTGAGGATCGAACCGGGGACCTCGGGTTCTCCCCATTGAGGTCTTACCGCTAGACCAAGTACCTTTTGGCAATAAAACTAGCATGATTGCCTTTGTTATATGCAGAGTAATTTTTATTTTTTCATTCCATGTTAATTTATCGCTAATTTTAATAACTTTCAATATTTGTAATCAAATAGTTTAATCTCATTTGAATGAATATATTGTTTTGTATATAAGGTTATTTTCTGTTATTCCAATGAACATAAATAATAAATAATAGTAAAAGTTTTACAAAAGAACAATTTTTCTTTTTCATTGAACAATGGAATCTTAATTTCTTTGTTTATTTTAAATTTATAATAAATATAGTCATCTTAATTTTAATCTAATTATTATGTAATTATGTGTAAAAAAATTCAAAATGAAATATGTATAATGCACATAAATTTTCAATTTTCATCTTCTATAGCACCTTTAATTATCATCTTCTTTAATTACCATATACTAGTTAGCACATTTAATATAAACTTTACCGGTATATACAGATACATATACAAGTATATATAAATTCTTTAATTAGTGGATTTTTTTTATTCATGATATAAATCAGACACAATTAGTATTATGATTGTGTCACGGGTCATATTATTTTTAGTTATGGGTTACGGTTTTCCCATATAATAAATTAAATTTTTTTTGGGACCTCATCGATTTGTCAGCCTTAGTTTTCGATTTGCATACAATTTAGCGCAGAATTCTACACTCAGCCCCCACATTCGGCCCTAACCTTGTGTGAACTTTGAGGGGTCTCGATGCTGGCTGCTACCGACTCATTATGAGCCTCCCCGTCGACTGCTTCTCCCTAGCCAGCCTATCCTCGACACGTGCCTCAATTCCAATGGTCACCTTCATACAACGTCACTCACTCGCCTTCAGATAACAATATTTTAGGAGCCCTAATAGCGGTCAAAGTAATCTAAACTGTCCCACTAATTGATGTAGTAGGGAAGCAAGGGTCGACCGCACAAAGACTTGTGTATTTATGTATTCAATTTGTATACTAATAATGAATGTAGAAATTAAAGTTTTTTTTCGAAGATTATGATCTAGGTAAAACTAAACTAATTAATATTGAACCCAAAACACAAGATCAGTTGTAAGATATGAGAGAAATATGCTCAACCAGTTAATATCCATTGCAAACTCGTTTATTGATCATTGATTATCAAAATTCTCTCTTTACCTTGACAGATCTATTACGGATTTTAATAACCCAATTTCATGGAATTATTAATCCTACTTTTATTCTAGTTATTAGTCCGACCGGTACTAATAACTCTAATTATAAAATAATCTAAGAGACCTCCTAGATTCAATTTGACAATAACATTAAGACTCAAGTATCAATAGAAACATGCATTCAGAGCAACCAGACCTCAAAATAACATGCAATTGAATTCTCTTCTCTAATCAACCAATCCCACCAGTCCTAGATTGATTAAAGGTTCTACTTTTGATCTAATTAATTCCAACAGTTAATTAGAAAGATCTAGTTGTAATTCAAATTAGAGAGTCAATTAGATGACCAATTTAACAAAACCCTAAATCAAAGTTGTTCAATTAACCAGGTTATGAATGTCGGATTCATTGGTGATGGCGGTCTTGGAGGTGATCTTGAGGATGATAAAGAATTGAAAAAGAATAGGAGTCAAGAGGAGATCAAGTGCATCAAGCTAGGAAGAGTTCTGTGGAAACTCGGGCAAAGAGGTCATAGCTCGGTCGTGCTTTAGGTGTTTAGACCGAGTTTTGGCCTGCGTCAGATTAAGACCGACATTTGTATGAGATCTTTTTGGGCCTTGTGGGTTACGATTTTTAGAAGCTTTAATATGTAGTTAGATTTTAGGTTTAGGTTTGATTATCTTTGTAACTTTGTAAGTTTTTCAATGTGGTTCAATAGTTAAATCTCTTTTGCTTGACTAGTTAATTGAAATTGTAAACGAAGTATTATTGTGAGGTTTGATTTGGTCAAACTAGCTAAATCTCTTCTAAATGTATTTCAATCTAACAAAGCCCTAAATCAAGCTTTTTCTCTATCCATTTGATTTGGTCAAATGGGTCGATCCGTAACCTGGTTTATGGGTTACGAGTTGGATCTCGCATCATTTTTTGGCACTAACGAGTCAACGGGTCGACTCATGACCTGTAGATTGGGTTACGGGTGAGGTTGGGTCTACCCATTAGTCACCCCTAACTCATATCTAGAGCTAGGTGATTGGGCTGCAAAGGTCGTTATGCAACCAATCAAATTAATAACCCTAACTAACATACCCAGTATAGCATGCAAGTAGGGGGTCGAATCCTAGAGGAATCAGTTGTTTTCAACAAATCAGTTCAATCAAAATAAAGACAGGGGTTTTAGAAGGTTTTAAGTAGCAAACAAATAAATCACATATTTCTATCAATAAGAGGGAAGTAAAGAATATTTAATCAGATCTACACAAAGAATCATTCGATCATGAGTTCATCTAGTTTCTTATAACTCCTTGACTAATTTTAATTCCGATCATACATAATCACCTGTCCACGGTTCAGGCAATACTTAAACCTAGGCAAGGCACTTAACCTAAATCTAGCAAAGAGAAGAAGAATATGTAGAATATCAAATCAACTAATTAGGCTATGAGTCAATTGTAAGATAAAACGATATAATATCTTTCTTAATCCTAGTCAATGGTCCTAGAATTATGTTGTCTTCACAGAAAAGATAATTTAACACAGACGATGAATCAACTCAATTCGAACTATAGAACAATGATAACTCAATTAGTTGACCAGGGTTAGAGAATCCTGCAATGCTCATGGAATTAAGCACAAAGAGAAGAGATATTAATCAAGCTAAGAAACTATACCAAAACTTCACGAATTCATCAATATGTTTTACTTCATAAATAATACTCCAATGGGATTTAATTCTCCATAATACAAATTAGAAATCTATAAAACTAAAGAATGAAAATTGGATCTAGAATTAGATTTGAAACATCTACTTAACTTAGTAGTCGAAAGACAAACCAATTTGAAATTATAAGATAAGAAAAGAGAAAAGAAGATAGAAAATTAAGTCATCTCGGATCTGTAGCCCATCGTGTATGTGCCATAGCACCCGCACTCGCGGTTCTTCAGCAGTAGCAATTTCTTTGCTTGCAATCTTGTCTCGAAAACTCTTATATCTTGAATCCTTGTGTCTTCGGTATTGATATTACAATTAAGCACAAGTACTAACCTAAATACACTGAGTAAAGTCCTAAAATACAAGAGTTAATACATTCTAAATAGAGTATATCACTAGGTGAGCAAGTATATCAGTTGGCTTATTGGCAGAGCAACGAAAATGAGTGACATTAAGCATATCTGAGTAATTAGTCGTAAGAGTCCTACATTGTTGGATAAGTTAATTGTCCTTAAGGAGGTACATCTCTGGCATTTAGAAGCTTGTAAATGATAAAGGAGTTGGAGGAAATTATGAATGTGAGCTATGAAGATTAGTTACCAACTCCATCCTATATACAAATCGGTTCGGATTGCGAGGGTCTCAGAATACAATTTATAATCCGACCTCGTAGTAGCACAAGGTAGGGTGTCGAATACTCGGGAGTTCTGTCGTTGAGTGCACCTAAAAGACTTGAAAAAGGGAAAGAAAAGCTAAAACAAGGAAAATCAAAAGAAACCACTCGGGACCGACATTGGTCACTTCGGGCCCGACGTGGATCGACGTTGGAAAAGCCGGGACCGACACTAATCAAAGTCGGGCCCGATGTACTGGGTGAGTCGAACTTGCAAAAATGGAGAGATAGATCTTGGGTTTTTGGGTTCCTCCTCTAGTAGATGTGGGTTATTCCACCCCAATTCAGTCAATAAGCGTTGATCCTCGTAGGATCGAGGTTGTTTGCCTCGGTCCCGCCACTTCTACACATCGACCATAGAGAATTTGACCTCCCTTTCGATGCAAGCTCAAGTGATGGGCAATTGATCACTTCCGTTCACTCTTGCCAATCACAAGCCCTTGATCCCTTGCTTCCACAAGGAATTGTAGCTCTATGTAGAGTCGGTTCCTAGATCATGCACTCAAGGCTATGGAATTGGGGGTTTAAACCCAAACCTAGCTAGAGGTATCCCCCATAGCCCAAGATCAATGGAATCTACTCCATATGGCTAGAGTAAAAAGCAATCAAATCACAAAATAAACAAATCTCAATCATCAAACTCAAAGCAAATCCAACTTTCATTCACTAACAAAGGAAATCCACAAATTCCAATCCAAATCCACAAAATGCAAATCAAAACGAAGACAAACTCACAATTTCTCCCTAGATCTATCCTTCTCCTACACCGATTTCTCCTCCTTCTCCTCTCTTCTCCTTCTCCTTGCTCTCCAAGTCTCCCTAGAGCCTTTGAGAGGTGATTAGTGTTGTCCCCCACCCCCTTTTGTTGAGTTTAGGGTGTACTTGCATGGAAAATATGATATAATATGATGCATTTAATTTATTTTTTTTGGTTGAAGGAAACGGCCCTAGTAGATCCTAAAATGATAGTCAAGGTTATATGAGTAGACCCATTTAAGGGTAGTCTCGTGGGTAGACTCAATAAAGAGTAATCCCTTAGGTGTAGGCTCCAACGGAGTAATCACCACCGTGATATCGGCAACGAGTCGTGTACAAGGCACTTTCCTTCAACGTTATTTGCCCCTATTCCATGCCAGGGTACGTATGCAAATAAGTTGTGAGATAAAACGTTCCGGAGAAACCCGAGGAATGGTGGCAAACCCAAACCTCGATGTAAACACATACCTGGTTCGTCCTTGACTCTTGTAGTAGAGAATCCCATGGAAGATGACGTTTTTCCTTCCATTCTTGACTTTTCTAAAGTCTCCTTATCCTTGGATAACGTCCTTGAACTTTGCAAGGCAAAACCGAACCCCTTACTTGCCCTTAGTCGACAATACACACAAACAACGGTGTGCTGTCTTCCTCAACTTCGTGAGTACACTACGAGAGATTCCCTTTGAATCTCAGGCTGAAATTTTGTGGATTTCGTGGGCAATATGTCTACTGAATTGTATCCAAAAATGAGCGCAATCCAAGCCTTATAAAGGCCAAAGAGGGGCGGTTAATTGACGGTTACTAGAGGATAACTTCTCCTTCATTTTAGGAGTTAGTTACAAGGGATAACCACCCTTTTTGTGGCTGGAAGGGGCCGGCCCTCATGGCCATCTTATAGCCCATCCAATGCTTAAGAGAAGGCCCAAAATTTAGCCCAAAAGGGGCCCAAGGGAGCCGGCTAGGTTAGGCCCAAAACTAGACTACAATGCAGTGCATACAACGCCCATACCAAGCCCATGTAGGCAGCCCACGTGGGGCCCAAGCCATGGCCCATGGGCCTAGCCCATTGGGGCCCATGCTAGGTCCCTACCTAGGTAAGGTAGCTAGGTACCAAGCTAGCATAGGTAGTGACTCGGCTAAAGTCGTCGTGCCAAGATCAAAGATAAATAACCCAAACTACAAACTAAGTATAGTAAGCAAGTAAGAGGTCGAACCCAAGAGAACTTAAGGCTTCTAGTATTAATACAATTATCAACGAAAGATATGGGGGAAATAAGAGAAATCTATACTAAACTAAACTACAAAACAAAACAAACAAATAAACAAACATGCAAATAGGGGGAAACAATTGATAAGGAGAAAAGTTCATTCAAAAGGTCCACTCATGATATAATCCTTCGATCATAGATTCATCCATTGATTTCATTCACACCTATGGTTAATTCCTATCCTGATCATTAATAATCGCAAGTCCACGGTCCAAGCAATTCTATAACCCTAGGCAAGGACGCTTAACCTAGAATTAGCATAGAGAACAAGGATATGCAGGATATAATATCAAACAATCAAGCTACGAGTCAATTGCAAGATAAAACAATCAATTCTCTTCTTAATCCTAGTTGCATAGACAACAGGTCTAGGTTAAGTTGTGAAAAGTTTTCACAGATTAGTTTTGTCCACGGTCCAAACCTAATCAAACAGTAGAAAGCTAATCAATTCAATAGGGTCTCGACTTCTAGAGAAACAATCAACAATCATAAGATGAAGCACAAGAGAATCAATATCAACCAAAGGATAGAAATCAATTACCAAAACCTCACAAGTTCATACATCAGAGCTTCTCCTTTGAACAAACCCAAGGAGACTAGCTCTCCATAACTAAACTAAAAACCTAACTTGTGGAAGAAGGTAGAAGGTAGAATGTAGAATGTATCCCAAAACCTAAGGCTGGCTCCTCCTTATATAGCCCAAGGAACAAGCTCCACGAGATAGATAAGGAAAGAGGCAAAAGATAGAAAAGGAAACAAGATAGAAAGATTTCGGCCCGCTTCGGATTCGGCATCACCGCGGTCGCGTCGCCATGGCCGCGCCCGCGCTATCACGACAGAACAAAATAACTCGTCTCGGTGGCCACCGCGGTCGCGGTGGACAATCCGCGGTCGCGGTGGACAATCCGCGGTCGCGGAATCTCAACAGGATCGCTGATGTCACTTTGGAGGCTGTTTTGACCATTTTCGGCTTGGAATCTGACTTCGGTGTAAAAATATGAATTGAAGCCCTTGAAGTTAGCTTTCCAATGACACCGGATTCAGCTCAATCCGACCTCTGTAGGACCAGATATAGCGTTCGCAAGCAAGTGGTGTCGCGCAGACAGCTCAAAACGCCTTAGAACTCTTGATTCTTGAATTCTTGTGTCTTCGGCCTAGATATTACAATTACGCACAACTCTAACCTAAACACACTCAATATAGCCCTAAAGTACAAGAGTTAACCTATACAAAATAGGCCGAATCAGGTAGCTAGGTAGTTAGCTAGCTCAACTAGACAGCTTAGCTAGCACATGGAGCTAGGTGGCGAGCAAGCATATGGAGCTAGCATCATAACTAACATATGAAGCTAACTTTCAAGCTAAACTCTTGATCTAGGTTATTTGTACCGAGCTTGTTTCCGAAGCTAGATTCCTGGTGCCCGGTGCCAAGCAACTCTCAAGCTTGGAGTCCGACAAGGACGTTCCATTAGTGCGAGGAGAAGCTTTCATACTTGCGTATGAGGTTGCACCAAGCTTCCGTATACCAACCTTTTCACTCAAACCATATATCAAGCATAAGCAAACTTCCAATGAGCCATCGTTGCTTATGTCACAGCCTAGGCACGCTCAAGCGCGCCCCGTAGCCAACCGAGAGCTAGCGCTCATCGCTACGGCCTAGGCACGTCACCACTCAAGCTGCGCCCGAGCTAAGGTGTACCCTAGTCAAGCTCCAAACTTGTGCCTTACCATGCCACTCTCACCTTTAGAGGTTTCCCGAGCCTAGGCACTACCACCACAAGCTTCAAGATTAGTCTCGAAGCTACCCTTAGCTATCCTTCTTCATGGTTTCTCTTCTTCTTTACCTCTTAGCACGCCAAAGACAAGTCACCACATATCCGAGCTTCCAAAGTCGCTCAATGTGATCCTTATTCTCAACCATCAAGACGTATCAACAATCAGCGGGACCGGCGACTGCGCAAATCACCAACATTCCTCCCCCATTTACGACATGTCATCAAGAACAACCTATAACCAGCTCTATGTTATAGAAGTGAATATCCCGAGGATTTGAATTCACAACCTGTACCACATGGTCATACACCCAAAAATTGTGTTGTTCTAAGAATTGAACCACTTCTTCTTGTCCAGGTGCACGCCACATGGCACAACACGAGCTACCTTATGTTGTTTACATTTGTGACGCTTTTAAGGCTCTTACGTCCATATCTATTTCACATATGCTTATAGACGAGCAATCCTAGCGCTCTCTTGGAAGAAGCCTGGCACTTCCGCATATGCTTAGTTGAGACTTCTACCATGCACCTACGAATGCACTTCACCAAAGTCCCATTATTGACACACTCGTGACAAGTGTTTTCCAGACACTCGTGACAAATGAGTCAATACTCCTTCTTTTACGTAGGCTAGAGCATCTACCTTGATGGGAGTTTGGTATGCTCTCAAGACTCCATGTGTTTGACTTACCACATTGAATTCAACCCTACACCTTTCGGTAAGGGGGAATTGGGCGTTCAAACCATAGGCTTTTATTTAGGATTTTATCTCCATCCCTCAAGTTGATCGAACACAAGCCCTTCTGCCAAAATCCCTATGCGGGAAGATGTCATCCTTGTTGTGCTATCAATGATACAACTGAGACGACTCTAGGAGTGTATATTCCTTAGAATAATTCACCCTCACACCTAGATGTCGTATCTCGACCCAGAGTCGAATTTATGCAAGTTGCCTCTTTGGAAAATCCAAGATTGCGCGCCTATCACCCAAATAGGAATTACCAACCACTCGTCGACTAGTGGTCTTCCACATTTGGTGATCCAACTTGCGTTCTTTCCAAGACGGAAAGACATTTCCACACATCCAATGCCTTTAGCATCAATGTATTACACCACGACACATAGACATGCCATGGTCCAAGCACTCTATCACTTGAGAGTACTCAAGTATGGACACACTCTTCATGAGAGGTGATCTCAATGGATGCATAGGTGCTAACGAATCATGTGTAGAAATAAAATAAGTCATACATACTTTCCAATGTCGTTATTGTCCCATGAAGATCTAGGGTGTCTTCCATCTTCATAATTCCACATTGGCCTCTCCAAGATCCATTAATCGGAGAACTCTATAGACAATGCCCTCTTCCATCTTACACACCTCAACCTAGGTGATTTTTCTTGGGATAATCATCCTCATTCAAGATGGAACAAACCATTCTTCCCTTTCCCTCGAAATATTCATCAAGGAACCTTGAAGAAACATGCCCTTAGGGCGCTATTGTCCTTCCACGAATGTGCTTTGCACTTGTCTCGGCTTGCCTTTACAAGCATGCCTCCATTGGTGCCTACAAGCATTAGGAATCTACTCCTTAACACCACTATCCAAGGCATCCAAAATGCAGCCAAGAACTCGGTCCAGGGCTTAGCCGAGTTCTAGATTATGTCCTAATAAAACGACAACAACTTGATCCACAATTTCACCGAGTTGTGGACCGAGTCAGGATTACCGAGCCAAACTCGGCCTATAACTCCTTTGGTCATTTTGCTCGTAGTGCGCTTAACCTCTTCATGACCCTCTTGGCCACACTTGTAGGTACACAAGTGCCTCATCTAGGTCTCTTAAGTCCAACCAATACACATTGGTTAGATGTAGTGTTCCAAGGTTCTAACTGATTTGGGCTCCTATCTCGGAATCCATTGACCCAAGAATCGAGCCACATCTCTTCGGTCTAAGTCCTTAGACTACCATCTGTGTGAAAACCGAGGCTCTTTGATTTATTGAGACCTCCCCCATCACGGAACCTCATAGTCGAAGAAAACACACACTTTGTAACCTTCGAGTAAAACTTCTCGAGTTCACTTCGGGGTGCCCCACAAGGTATGAGCACTTAGTGCTACACCTTGGCCAAGGTTTGGCCTTCCTGGGCCAAGACGCAACCACCCAAGGCATCACGCGACCGCGCAACACCCAGCCTAGGCCGTATCTTCAACGCCGAGCCATCAGGACCCAAAGCGCGGGCACACCGGCCATGACGCGCCCGCGTCTAGGCTTGCCCCCGCCCGCGTCTCAAAACCTGAATCTCAGGAGCCAAAGCGCGGGTAGCTTAGCCCGAGACGCGGTCGCGTCTTGCCTTTGCCAGCCCGCGTCTTGCTCGCTGAGACTTGTTCTTTCGAGGACCATTGCCCTATGTTAGGATCTTTCATGAGCCACTCCAACAAATTTATGGAGTATCTATGGCTCGATCCTAGGAGCCTAGGCACACCTTTATGTGCGTCTTGGTCCATGTAATACCCACCACGAAAATTCATTCGTAGTCCCTTGATAAGCATATGGATGCAAATCAAACTTTGGTCTTTGTTCTAATTTAGTGTCCAATATTTATGGAACACTCAAGAACATCAACATAACCTCAATTCCCATTTATCTCATGGAAATAATCTTTGTGACATATGTAGCAAAGCCATTAGCACTTGGTGCCAAACACACAAACAAATGTGTCCCACTAGTAAGCGTGGTTGTGCCCTCACTAGGCTTAGCCTAGGCATTTCTTTGGCACATTTCGTAGTGACTCATCACTACCATCCTTCCAACATCGTTACACGTCACTAAAAGTCATCCAATATTGGTTAAGACTCTTCTATGGTCATGTACTCTCATGTGTCTTTGGACACATCAAGACCTTGTGAATTCATTTTATAGAAATCACATCAAGACTCATCTTCAAGAGAAGCGGTCTAACCTTTCCTTTACATGAACAATTTGCTCTAAATTAATTCATCCTTTCGGATCCCTTGCATAATCATTCTTGATGTGCAAGACTAGTGTCCTCGAATTTAATCAAGGATATTTACCCATTAAGGTCATAAGATGCATGCCTTGAGTCGAGCCATTACTCACCCATGCAACTTATCATAAGAGGTTTATAATATCATGCAATTAAACCTTAGTGTGTCCTTGGCCAACATATGATCCTCCCAATGACTTAGGGAATTAATCCTGTAGACCCTTTCATCAGTAGACCCGAAGGTAGTCTGATTACTCTAGTAGACCCGAAGGTAGTCTAGAGTATGAGTCGTCCCAAACATATGTAAGGGCAACTCTACGGTAATCTGAGTTGGACGTGTTCACCCATAATGAAGTCGACTCTTGCAAGACACCGAGTTATACTCATCTTGCTCATATGTCGTTAAGATCAATTATATACATCAAACCATACTTTATTAATCATAAAATATTACACACACTAATATCCCTTTATGTATAGGGTTTACAAACATGCATGAAATAATAAAACACACTTATACATAATAATATTATTGTTATCACACAACCATCCATTAATTTTTGCAATGGAGGTTAACGCCACACAACCGGCAGAAAACCGGCTTCTTGGGCCTTCGGGAACCATAGACAACTCTCCAATAGTTCCCTCCCACAGCCTCTCCGCCGTCCCCAATGGGTTCGGCCTTTGGGCTGCTTGGTTCGGCTCGAACCTCGGAGCGCCTTGCCCCGACACGCCTCCTCCATGTAGGACGAGCATTACGTTTCTTACGTGGAAAGCCCTTGTTCCCCGTGTGCGCCACCGGCCCACGGGCCTCCGCAGCCTTGAAGGATTCAAGAATAGACGCCTTTTCGTGTCCGGGACCGGTCTCCATCTTCACACGAATAGGAGACCATTTCCACTCCGAGTCCACTTGGGACTTGCGCCCCTCCCCGCACTCCACGGTCAAGCGATGGAACTCATCCAAGTAATCGAGCGTCCAATCCTCGGGAGTGAACTCCCCAATCTCCACATCGTCCCACATATTTGGACCGGGACTCCATGTGGGACTAGGGGGCTCAATCTTGACTTCTCTCAAAGGAGACGTCCCCTCCCACTCGTTTGCCATATCTAACACTTCAAATAAAATTAAAACATGCTAAAAGCAAACAATTATTAATCAATAAAAATAACGTTGAAGATTGTTGAGTTTAGGGTGTACTTGTATGGAAAATATGATATAATATGATGCATTTAATTTATTTGTTTTGGTTGAAGGAAACGACCCTTGTAGATCCTAAAAGGATAGTCAAGGTTATATGATTAGACCCATTTAAGGGTAGTCTCGTGGGTAGACTCAATGAAGAGTAATCCCTTAGGTGTAGACTCCAACGGAGTAATCACCACCGTTCCTTAAATTTAACTTGACCTAGATATCGGCAACGAGCCGTGTACAAGGCACATTCCTTCAACGTTATTTGCTCCTATTCCATGCCAGGGTACGTGTGCAAATAAGTTGTGAGATAAAACGTTCCGGAGAAACCCGAGGAATGGTGGCAAACCCAAACCTCGATGTAAACACATACCTGGTTCGTCCTTGACTCTTGTAGTAGAGAATCCCATGGAAGATGACGTTTTTCCTTCCATTCTTGACTTGTCTAAAGTCTCTTTATCCTTGGATAACGTCCTTGAACTTTGCAAGGCAAAACCGAACCCCTTACTTGCCCTTAGTCGACAATATACACAAACAACGGTGTGCTGTCTTCCTCAACTTCGTGAGTACACTACGTGAGATTCCCTTTGAATCTCAGGCTGAAATTTTGTGAATTTCGTGGGCAATATGTCTACTGAATTGTGTCCAAAAATGAGCGCAATCCAAGCCTTATAAAGGCCAAAGAGGGGCGGTTAATTAACAGTTACTAGAGGATAACTTCTCCTTCATTTTCGGAGTTAGTTACAAGGGATAACCACCCTTTTTGTGGCTGGAAGGGGCCGGCCCTCATGGCCATCTTATAGCCCATCCAATGCTTAAGAGAAGGCCCAAAATTTAGCCCAAAAGGGGCCCAAGGGAGCCGGCTAGGTTAGGCCCAAAACTAGACTACAATGCAGTCCATACAACGCCCATACCAAGCCCATGTAGGCAGCCCACGTGGGGCCCAAGCCATGGCCCATGGGCCTAGCCCATTGGGGCCCATGCTAGGTCCCTACCTAGGTAAGGTAGCTAGGTACCAAGCTAGCATAGGTAGCTAGGTAGTTAGCTAGCTCAGCTAGACAACTTAGCTAGCACATGGAGCTAGGTGGCGAGCAAGCATATGCAGCTAGCATCATAAGTAACATATGAAGCTAGCTTTCAAGCCCATGGGCCATTTTGGTACCAAGCTTGCTTCCGAAGCTAGATTCGTGGTGCCCGGTGCCAAGTAACTCTCAAGCTTGGAGTCCGACAAGGACGTTCCATTAGTGCGAGGAGAAGCTTTCATACTTGCGTATGAGGTTGCACCAAGCTTCCATATACCAACCTTTTCACTCAAACCATATATCAAGCATAAGCAAACTTCCAATGAGCCATCGTTGCTTATGTCACAGCCTAGGCACGCTCAAGCGCGCCCCGTAGCCAACCGAGAGCTAGCGCTCATCGCTACGGCCTAGGCACGTCACCGCTCAAGCTGCGCCCGAGCTAAGGTGCACCCTAGTCAAGCTCCAAACTTGTGCCTTACCATGCCACTCTCACCTTTAGAGGTTTCCCGAGCCTAGGCACTACCACTACAAGCTTCAAGATTAGTCTCGAAGCTACCCTTAGCTATCCTTCTTCATGGTTTCTCTTCTTCTTTACCTCTTAGCACGCCAAAGACAAGTCACCACATATCCGAGCTTCCAAAGTCGCTCAATGTGATCCTTATTCTCAACCATCAAGACGTATCAACAACCAGCGGGACCGGCGACTGCGCAAATCACCAACACCTTTTGCTTATTTTTCTCCTCCCCTTAATCAGAAGCTAAGACTGTCCAAAATAGAAGAGGGGCAAAAGTGGTAGATCACATTTGTGTGCCTTGGAGCCCAATCCTTGATCCGCCGACTTGGACCGACACGGAAGTAAGTCGGGCCCGACTTGTTGGCACCTTGGTCCGACTTCCACAACTCGATCTCGGGGCCGACGTTCATGGAACTCGGTCCTGGTCTCTGGCCACCTTTTCTTCTTGGCTTTTCTTGTGCTTCTCTTCATGGGTTGCTCCGCTTGTTAGACTTGTGCTTTGATCCTCCTTCGGGTCTCCTTCCAAATTGTCCTAAAATCATGCCAAAACACCTACAAAATGCACAAAATTCGCATAGTCTCCGAATCTCATGGAAAATCGGAATCTAAGCTAAAAAGGGACTAAACACACAAGAAAAGGAACAAAATACACATATTTACAAGGGAAAATAGCCTATAAAACATCACCAAATTGGGAGACATCAGAATACCCCATACTTAAACTTGCTTGTCCTCAAGCAATAACAAAGTAAGCAAGACCGAAACATAATCTTCAAGTAAAGCCTCATATGAAAACACAATCAAGCACAATTGATAGATATTCAAGCAAGATTACATCATCACACATGATCAAGCATTCATAGGAATAAAGTCAAATGCAACCAAGCCTCACGTTGGGGATATGAAAATGTGTATCACTCATCATGTGTATAGGTATAGTAGTGAACACTCAAGCTCAAGAATCATGCAAGTAAAGACTTGACTATTGAAGCTAATATCACCAATTCCTCCACCTAGAGAGGCCTGTTACAATGCACACAAAGAATTCGAACTTGGCTCAATGGAGGTCCTCAAAGAGATTCCATTCGGCCGGGTTGTACCAGGCTTTTGGTATCTCTCAAGGTGGGAATCAATTTGGTCTTGTGGTGCTTACAATGGGGATTGAACTTCCTAATCTCTCACCAACTTCACCAATAATTCCGCAATTAACTTTTCACTCATCCAAAAGACTTTGAATTTTCTTTTCTCAGCCCACAACTTCACTTAACATTCCACTTCATCTTTGCACTTAGGCTTTTTATTGGATTTTTCACACTTTTGCACTGGACCGACTTTGACACTAACTCGGCCCGATATGCATTGTAACTCGGTCAGACCCATTTTCTCACTTAAACACTTTTCTTTCAATCCACTTCTTTTTCCAACATTTTCTTTCTTTTATTTTCACTTTATGCTCAACAAAGATGCACTACCCACTTGACTTATAACACCATTCTTTGCCCTTAAACAAAGAGAATCTCAACTCTCCAAATATACTCCAAAACCTCTCACTAAAGTCCAATCCCATAATGGTCAAGTCATATAAGGTTAGGAATCATACTTTTGAGGAGTTTCAAACAAAGGTCTATGCTAAAACGGGGCTACAAACAAAGGATTAATTTCAAGGTAGGATATGGAACATTTTTGTGACTAAACAAATAGAGTTCAAATCAATGTGACAATGCATAAACAAATCTCATAACGGTCTTGGAAAATAGATAAACACCGCAGTAGCAAGTTTTACTAAGCATGCATGAGCTAATCACACAAGAAACATAAGGGATATGCAAATATGAACAAGCATCCCTAAAATGGCCAAAAACAAATCTCACAAGGGTCATTCATACTTAGTTGCATAGAAACTCATCCTAGAACTCATGTGCTCAATAAAAACAGGCAAGATATCATAATCACATCAAAAGCAACATCAATTAAGAGGCTAAACTATCCAATAGTATGCAAAGGAATTTACATGCTCACATCATCATTAGCTTTCATTTGGACATCTAAGATGAGAATTCCTAGTCCAAAATCAAAATCTTTTTGTTGTTTTTAACACAATTTTTCAAATTTTTATGGATTTTTGTAAAACGTTTCTCAAACAAAACCAAAAGAACAAACTCATCCATTCAAACCAAATCAAGTTCAATCATTCTTTCATCAAACATACCACAATCCAAAAGCAAACATCCCAAAACAAACTAGGAAACAAACAACTTAACAAACACAAGAAACTAACACATAAAACTATGAGCAACTAACCCCCACCCCATACTTACAATTTTGACGTCCCCATCAAACAAGAAAACCAAAACTCAAAATAAGAGAGAAGAGTTTGAAAAGCTCACAATTTCTTATTCTTAATGGCATGTCTAGATTGAGTCAAAAGGATGCTCCCGCCTATATCCTCGTTGGAGCCTTGCTTGCCTTTCCCTCTCATACACTTGTGCTTGGTAGAGGTCTTGGGTCGGTGGTTGGAGTTGAGGCGCCGGGCATGTCTATAGATCCTCTCGGGAAGGATAATTCCCGCTCATCCAAATGTTGAAGCTCTCTTGGACTTGCCGACTTTGATCCTCCACCGTCCTAAGGTCCTCCACCTCGCGCCTAGTGTAGCCGATGTTCCGGTTCATTTCTTCTTATTGAGGTTGGAAGACACCTTGTTGTTGGAAGAGTTGTTGTTGTTGTTGAAACATGAGTTGTTGTTGGAGGTTGACTTGATGGACTTCTTGAAGCATGCTTTCTTTTTGGAGTTGAAGGTGGGACATTTGATTGGCCAAAAATGTCATGT
Source organism: Polygonum maritimum (assembly GCA_963924305.1). Classification (NCBI taxonomy): domain Eukaryota; kingdom Viridiplantae; phylum Streptophyta; class Magnoliopsida; order Caryophyllales; family Polygonaceae; genus Polygonum; species Polygonum maritimum. Next base: position 37,614,015 of record OZ002733.1, read on the forward strand.
CCACCGATTGTTGCCTCTCGGGAAAGATCATGTCGGGGTCGTACCATTGAGCATAGCCTTCGTATCCGCCAAATTGTGCTCTTGCCTAGCTCCGCTCCCTTCACCGCGCTCAAAGTGACTCGGGACTGAATCGGGAAGAAAAGCATCGGACCGACTTTGTTGGAAGTCGGGCCCGACATGCCCTGCATCTCGGTCCAGTAGAGTGGGAGCTTGGTTTCTTGCTCGGAGGTTGGCTAGCAAATTTTGGAATCCTTCATCTTCTTCCGGAGGCGTATCAACATCCATAGCCTCTCTTCTAGCAAACTCAAAGTTGTTTTGATCATGATCGGAATCCGGCGAGGATCGGGGACAGGTAAAGTGGATGTGTTGAGCTTGTCGACGGCACTCCCCTGTCCCTTTCGGTTCACCGAATGAGTTTGGCTTCCCGGCCCATACTTGGTACCATTTGTAGTACCTTGAGAGATCATAGAGCCTGGGGCCCAAAAGAATTGCCACTCCTTCGAAGTTCGAGTGAGGCGCCAAAGAGGTGATGTGGATCTTTTCCTTGATGATGTTTGCCTTTTTGAAATACTTGAGATCTATGTACTCCACTCCATTAGGTGCCGGTGTGTACTTGGAGAGGTCGACCTCGAGACGCATGGCAAGTCGAGCTATCATCCCACCAAAGTAGATCCAAGAGGTGCTTTGGAAGTCTCGCACCATCTTGACCCACTCCCATGTGAGGTTCAAGGGCTTGTCGGTTTGGAAGAGCATCTCATGGAGCAACATCGCCTCTTCCTTCACGAGTTTGCTCAATTCATGGCATGCAAAGATGGCACACCCTAAGACACGAACCATAACCCGGAAAAGAGGGCTAGCAATCTCGGTCGTGGGAGCTCCTTTCCTCATCTCACTCTTCCCCGCCACATGCTTCCACAAGTAGTTCACTTTCCCATTGTCCACGCCGGCCTCCTCTCTTAGAAAAGGAAACCCGAGATAGGTCACCAAGTTCCTAAGAGAAAGCTCTTGTGCCTCATTGCCCAATTGGAAAGTGATTATGCCTTCATTGTCCTCGACGCCATCATAGGTGCAATTGAACGTGGCCATGAACTCTGATGTCAAGGCGGGGTAATGTGGATTGTCCCACCTCAACACTCCATTGAGGCCAATGTAGGAATAGCAACGAGGGAGAGCTACATCCATTCCCATCTTCCCTACGGACTCCCAATCTAGCCACCTTGTGTGGTGCGCTAGCTCCATGTACTGTGCATAGCTCTCGGCTACATCATCATCATCAAACCTCACATCATCCATCTTGGGTGCCTTCTTTGACTTCTTCAACTTCTTTGAGGGCTTTTCCATATGAGAAGAGGATGAATGGGTTTCCATAGTACCTACACACACTCAAAGCAAAAAGCTACAAGATAAGATCCATTCAATCTCAACAATATCACACATATCTACAACTCACAACTTAACACACAAGAACTATCCCATACTTGGTCTCTAGACACCTCTCTCACAAAATCCAATATGAATGATCATAGAATTCCTAAGAAATGGTTAAGCTAATGGATATATCACATCATAATCAAGCTATAACCAACAATCAAACACATGAATTCTCATGACATCACAAGAGAAAGCTTAACAGAACAGGATCGACACACTATAGACATCGGGCCTGAGGTGTGCTCAACCTCGGTCCGAGGTGATGGACCGACTTCCTATGTCGGGCCCGAGGTACCTGGGTATCTCGGTCCGATTGATGCTTCGACTTCTCCAAAAATTTCACCCAAAATCAATCTATCATGCACCTAAAATCCAATTTCAACCATCTATCATCACTAATCGAAATTCTAAGGGGATTCAATCATGCATAATCAACATTTAAAGAGCAATTTCACTACTCATGCAAATCCACCATTGATGCTCAAGCTTCAATCTCAATCAAACATGGTAGCACTCAATCCCAAGCAATGAAAGCACATAATTCTCAAAGAAATAGATAGGGATCGAGTTGCACATACCGAAATTGAAGAGATTTAGACCTTTTAGCAACAAATCTACTTGAAACCCAATTTTTCTCCACTTAGGTCAAGAGGAGGGATGAAGAACAATGAAAATCTTGAGATTTCTCTTTGGATTTGAAGATGGGGGAAGGTTTGTGATGTTGGATCGAGATGGAAGAGGGCAAAGAGGGATGGATCGGGCGAAGGGGAAGGGGGCCGATATTGAGGGTTTTGTGAAGGGAGATGGGTATTTTTGGTGTGGTGGTTATGAGGTAAGTGCTAGGTAGGTAAGGGAAAGGGGATTAAATAGGAAAAAGACAAGTCCTAGGTCAAAGGGGTAAAATGAGGATCATCCACTACTCTTGACCGAAGTTGACCGAGATGGTGGACCGACTCAACTAAGTCGGGCCCGAGTTGCCTGGGCATCTCGACTAAGGATTGTTTCGACACCAATCTTACTCCATTCATTGCACATCGCTTTCTATGAATCCATTTATTTTTTCACCATTACCCCTACGCAATCTTGAAGCACTAATAACACCACTAATCCACAAAAATACATATTAGGGAATGACTAGAGAGAATATACGCTAGGCTAGGAAAAATCAAACTAAACCTACAAAAAGAAATCTACTAGGCTCGGGTTACCTCTCGAGAAGCGCTCTTTTAAAGTCATTAGCTTGACTTTCTAACCTCAAAATCATGGCGGATGGAATATAGTGAATTGCTCACCATAATCATGCCCATTACCATTGCCCTCGTATCCATAGAACCACCATTTATGATTAATGTAGGCATGGCTCTCCGGTTCTCTTGCACCGTTCTCCTCCATAGCATAATTTTGCACCTCTTGACTTGCCTCATCTTGATCCTTCTTTCCTATATCAAAAGCATCCAAAGAATTCCTAGGAGATTCTATCAACTCATCTTTCAAATCACTTAAGCATATGTAGCTATCTCCTAAGTCACCTTTTAGATCACTCAAGCAAATGTAGGAATCACATGTCTTAAATGAATTATGATCATCACCAACATCAAAAGGATATGAGTAAGGATATTCTTCTTTGCTCCTTGGACTATCATTGCTCCTCAACTCATCTTGATGCTCAATTTGTTCCATCAACTCTCTAACTCCAACTTGCTCATTAATCCTTTCATTGCTCCTCAAAGGTACCTCTTCTCTTGCAACTTCCACTTCTTCTCTCTTTCTCTTGACATTCTCTTCTAGCTTAAAATAGCCAAAGCATCTGGCTCGTTTAAAGCCTTGTTGAAGTGAAACTTAACTTTTTCTTCTCCGATCTCAAAGAATACCTTTCCATTCTTCACATCGAACTTCGCTCCTTCCGTTGCTAAGAACGGTCTCACTAGAATGATAGGAACCAAAGGATCTTCCTTTATATCTAGAATCACAAAATCATCGGGAACGAAGTACTTTCCAACTCGAACCGGGACATCGTCCAAGATTCCCGTGGCTTTGGTGATGGAGCCATCGGCCATTGTGAGAGACATATCAACTGGCTCAATCTCACCAAGTTTAGCCTTTCTCCAAATACTCATAGGCATAACCGACACACTTGCTCTGAGGTCACATAGAGCTTGAAAACTTTGAGACCCCACTTCAACGGTTATAGCAAATCTTCCCGGGTCTTCCAACTTCTGAGGTAGTTCCAAAATCTTCACCTCATCTTGCATCTCTACTACGGACCTCTTCTTGCTCAAGATCTCTCTCAAAAACTTAGCATAGGAAGGCATCTCGTTCAAAGCATCGGTGGATGGGATTGTGATGTTTAATCCTTGCAAAAGTTTGAGGAATCTCTTGAACTTGCCCTCAACAAAATCTTTGGGCTTCTTTGACGGGTAGAGAAGAGTTGTGCCACCTTGAATCTTGTTAGGATCGACCTCCTTGGACCGGATCGACTCGTTCACGACTTCCTCTGCATGGACCGACTTGGGCACCACGTCAGGCCCGAGGTCCTCTTCTTCGGTCTGGGGGCAGAGCACTGGATGGGGTATCGGACCGACATCTGGGCAAGTCGGGCCCGATACCCTCTCATCCTCGGTCCTAGGCAGGGGACTAACTCTGGTTCCTGGCTCGATATCCTGGCACGTCGGTCCCGAGTTGCTGGGTAACTCGGTCCGGTTCTCTTCTCTTGACTTTGACACATGTGGCTCAGGTAGATTTTGACCACTTCTCAACCCAATAGCTCGGACTTCATTTTGATTTTGTGGAGCTCGGGGATTCTCCTCGGGTCAGCCCGGAAGTCTCCCATTCGCTCTTGGAAGTTGAGTTGCAATTTGGGCAAATTGGTTGTGAACTTGCCTTCTTCATACATAAAGCTCATTGACTTAAGTTTTCACCTCTCTAAATTCAGTCCTCATCTCTCTAACTTTGCCTCTCAACTCATGCGCCCATTGTGGAGTTTGTTGATCATTAAACCCCGAAGGCCTATACGGTGCTGGTTGTGCCCTTGGCTTGTTTTGGTTGTAGTTGTTGTTGTAGCCATTGGCTTGACCTTGATTCCACCGGCCATTACCTCCATTGCCTCCATTGTTGAAGTTTCCTCTTCCTCCATAATTCCCTCGGATATAGTGCGCTTCCTCAATTTGTTCGGCTAACCGAACTTGACTCTCATTCGGACACACTTGTGTAGCATGGCCAAGAGATCTACACTCCTCACAAGCTCTAGCGGTTTGCTTGCAGTGCTGAACTTGCCTTCTCAACTTAGTCACTTCACTCTCTAGGAATTGGAGTCTCACATCTTTGTCAATCTCCTCACTCTTCGGATCATAGAGCTTCCTCGTACCATCACCTTAAACTCTCGCCCCCTTGCTTGCTTGGCTCACCCCATACATGGCCTCGTAATCGGAGAGCTTATCAAGTAACTCCCAAGCTTGCACCGGAGTCAAGTCTATAAATCCACAATCGGTGTGGAGATTTAGCTTGTCCTTGATGGCGGGGTTGATTCCTTGGAAAAAGATATCTTGGAGCACATATGGTTGTTGCCCATGGGTTGGACATTGGGGCAACATCTCCTTGAATCGGTCCCAAGCCTCAAAGAGCGGTTCATTCGATCCTTGTTGGAAACTTGCTATCTTTCTTCGGAGCTCGATCGGTTGTTTTTGTTGGTGGGAAGAACTTCATCAAGAACGCCTCATTGAGAGCTCGCCATGTTGTGATCGACCTAGGGGCTTGGCTCTCGAGCCAATGTGCCGCCTTACCCCTAAGTGACCATTTGAATGCCTTGAGTAGCACATATTCCAACGTCTCTTCATCCGTTGAGATCGTCTCACACATGTCCTTGAAACGCTTGACATGCTCAATTGGACATTCTTGCGGGCGTCCCTCAATTTGATCCCGCTTGACGAGAGATATGAATTGAGTTTTGATCTCGAAGTTCTAGGCAACCTCCGGTAAAACAATAGCCGGCTCGGGCACCTTCAACTCCGGATGCATGTATTGGCGTGCATTCTGGGGTTGAGCGTTGAGTTGAGCCTCTAGTCTCAATCTTTGCTCACGTTCTCTCCTTGCCTCGACTCCTTGGTTTTCCGCCTCAAGTTGCATTCTAGCCATTTTGGCCTAAGTCGAACCAACTCATCATCATGTTGTGCTTGGTTCTCCATTCTTTTCTTTTTTCGGGCTTCTTTAATTATGCTTTCCGGATCACTCACAAGCTCAAACTCAGGTGTTCATCAGGTGGAACGAGCATGCATACACCTATAAGCAAAGACACAAACAAAACCCAATCAAAACAAGGGGTTCGGGCTAATCCCTCCCTTAAATCACTACAAAATCAAAGGACTCAACAAACTTGGTACCTCAAGCAATTAGAACTCCCTGGCAACGGCGCCAAAATTCTGATCGGTTCGGATTGCAAGGGTCTCAGAATACAATTTATAATCCAACCTCGTAGTAGCACAAGGTAAGGTGTCGAACACTCGGGAGATCTGTCGTTGAGTGCACCTAAAAGACTTGAAAAAGAGAAAGAAAAGCTAAAACAAGGGAAATCAAGAGAAACCACTCGGGACCGACATTGGTCACTTCGGGCCCGAGGTGGATCGACGTTGGAAAAGCCCGGACCGACACTAATCAATGTCGGGCCCGATGTACTGGGTGAGTTGAACTTGCAAAAATGGAGAGATAGATCTTGGGTTTTTGGGTTCCTCGGTTATTCCACCCCAATTAAGCCAATAAGCGTTGATCCTCGTAGGATCGAGGTTGTTCGCCTCGGTCCCGCCACTTCTACACATCGACCATAGGGAATTTGACCTCCCTTTCGATGCAAGGTCAAGTGATGGGCAATTGATCACTTCCGTTCACTCTTGCCAATCACAAGCCCTTGATCCCTTGCTTCCACAAGAAATTGTAGCTCTATGTAGACTGGGTTCCTAGATCAAGCACTCAAGGCTATGGAATTGAGGGTTCAAACCCAAACCTAGCTAGAGGTTTCCCCCATAGCCCAAGATCAATGGAATCAACTCCATATGGCTAGAGTAAAAAGCAATCAAATCACAAAGCAAACCAATCTCAATCATCAAACTCAAAGCAAATCCAACTTTCATTCACTAACAAAGGAAATCCACAAATTCCAATCGAAATCCACAAAGTGCAAATCAAAACAAAGACAAACTCACAATTTCTCCCTAGATCTATCCTTCTCCTACACCTATTTCTCCTCCTTCTCCTTCTCCTTGCTCTCCAAGTCTCCCTAGAGCCTTTGAGAGGCGATTAGTGTTGTCCCCCCCCCCCTTGCTTATTTTTCTCCTCCCCTTAATTAGAAGCTAAGAATGCCCAAAATAGAAGAGGGGAAAAAGTGGTAGATCACATTTGTGTGCCTTAGAGCCCAATCCTTGATCCGCCGACTTGGACCGACACGGAAGTAAGTCGGGCCCGACTTGCTGGCACCTCGGTCCGACTTCCACAACTCGATCTCGGGCCCGATGTTCATGGAACTCGGTCCTGGTCTTTGGCCACCTTTTCTTCTTGGCTTTTCTTGTGCTTCTCTTCATGGGTTACTCCGCTCTTCCGCTCCTTAGACTTGTGCTTTGGTCCTCCTTCGGGTCTCCTTCCAAATTGTCCTCAAATCATGCTAAAACACCTACAAAATGCACAAAATTCGCATAGTCTCCATATCTCATGGAAAATCGGAATCTAAGCTAAAAAGGGACTAAACACACAAGAAAAGGAACAAAAGACATATATTTACAAGGGAAAATATCCTATAAAACATCACTAAATGAGAGACATCAGAATACCCCATACTTAAACTTGTTTGTCCTCAAACATTAACAAAGTAAGCAAGACCGAAACATAATCTTCAAGTAAAGCCTCATATGAAAACACAATCAAGCACAAGTTATAGATATTCAAGCAAGATTACATCATCACACATGATCAAGCGTTCATAGGAATAAAGTCAAATGCAACCAAGCCTCACTTTGGGGATATGAAAATGTGTATCACTCATCATGTGTATAGGTATAGTAATGAACACTCAAGCTCAAGAACCATGCAAGTAAAGACTTTACTATTGAAGCTAATATCACCAATTCCTCCACCTAGAGATGCCTATTACAATGCACACAAAGAATTCGAACTTGGCTCAATGGAGGTCCTCAAAGAGGTTCCATTCGGCCAGGTTGTAATGGGGCTTTTGGTATTTCTCAAGGTGGGAAATAGAGTTAAGGGCGTCCTTAAATGCAGCAGAATAAAAGACTTAAGCAGGAAAACAAATAACATAAAGGACTCAGGGATTTATAGAGGAACCCCACTAAGACCAACTAGTCTTATGGGTAAACCTCTACCTCCGTGGATGATTTTCGAATAGTCGTCCGTATCTTATTTAGAGAGAGTCCTTAGACAGTACATGCGAGCAGTTACAATTCTCTGAGCTAAGTGTGCGTCCTTAATCTCACTAGTAACTCTCCTTTGAGCCTAACAATTAGCCTAACTCTCTTAGCTATAAGGTAGCTAAACACTCACGTCTCTCTCAATACGTCATGAGAGACAAACTAACTTTCTAACTATTTTGTGATTTGTTTTGGATTTGATGTGGTTGGACTTTTCTTCTCTCGCTTCAAGATCACGTGATCTTCGTTCTTGAAGTTGAATGCTTCGGGAGTGAGCTTGAGAGAAAACCTTCAAAGTCCACACCGCTATGCATAACCCTTGAGGGGTATTTATAGCGGTAGTGGCTTTTATCCTGTAGCGTCCTCAAAGATTTATGCACGATCTGTCGTCTTCCTTCAACGGTGCGATTTGCATCTTGAGGAAGTCATTTCTGTCACCTCTTGGGAAGCCTCCGCGTGGTGAGGGGACCATCTCCATGAAAGCTACTTCTTTGGAAGTATTTGCACGTGCCCAGAAATAGGAAGCTTCCTTCTGAGGACTACGGCCGATTATGATGTAATCATGCTGGGGCAGCCTTGGTTTGACTTTTGAACTTCTGCCATATTTAGGCGCGCGTCCCTTCTCGATGAGGACGCCGTCCTATCTCGCTGGGACTCCATTCTTTTGTTCAGCTTTGGATATTCTGATGGAGTGCATTCCTATGGGTTAGGGACTCTTGTTCACTTGTTGTCCTTTTCACTCATGTGGTCCTTTAGACTTACCTGAGATCAACACTTGGACAACCATTAAATATCATTGAGTTTGTCATTATCAAAAGTAGGGATTTTAAATATTGGTTAGATATTAATGACTGACGTCCTTAATATCGTCCCAACAAATGGGCTGATGGAGAAAAAGATTTTCGGAGGCCCAACAATACCCCTGAGGAGGGTTTCGCCCGACGGCAAATTCGAATTTGTAAAGTGGGGGAAAGCCTTCTCAGCCATGGAGGGGCGATGCGTGGCGATATGACAGTTTCTCTCAAAAGAAGGGCGCTATCTTGGAAACCGATGCCATCATTTCCCCTCTTAATTCCATCATTTTCCCATCACGTCTAATTTTTACTTCCGTCCTAAGGCTTATCTTTCTCATTAGTTTTCCATTCTCACCAAAAATAACTTCTCACTTCCTTCCTTTCCGATAACTCTTCGTCTTCTCCAATGGCAAGCCAACTAGGTTTCACTCCGTCCGGCTCCCTTACCTCCCAAGACAAGCACGTTTGATCCATGACTCAAGAGGAAATCAACGCCTTGTTGGCGGCGAGTGGCTTCCCTCCTAGCACGCAAGTGGTTGAGCCCGACATTGAGCACCTCGACTAGATGAAGTCGAACTGGATTTGCTTCTTGGAATACCCCTTCAAGATCGGCCTCAAGCTCCACTTCCTGCCGCTGATTAGGAGCTTTCTAGGGGATTTTGGGATTTCTCCCTTCCAGGTGATGCCTTCCACTTGGAAGATCCTGACTTGCATCCACGAGATGGCCATGACGCTAGATGTCGATTTCCGAATGAAGTACCTCTCTAACGCCTATGAGATCCAAACTCATAGGCTAGGAAGGGTCATCCTACAGGCCGTCAGCCGACAGACGTAGGCGAGTGCACAAAGGACGCCCTTGCGCTCGTCTCCGGGGTCTAAGCCCCGACGCCCAACCCCACTTAAACGCCCGACGAAAGTTCCCGTGTCGGTCTTGGAGGCTGGTGAGGAGGCACAGAGGAGCGCTTGGACGACACTCAGGGGTTTCGTTACCTCGGTGGCAAGGAAAAGATCTCGGACTATTAGTCTGGACGATGTTGTGAATGGTGCAGGTATGTCGGCACTGAAGGTAAGTTAACGACACCCAACTCTTCCATTGACGTCTCCAATTCTTTCCTGCTTCTGTTAGTGCTTAATGTCGGTCTCCAAATGGATCAAGAGATAGTGGTTGTGCTGGAGAAAATCAAGGAAGAGAGGGAACTTGTATCTCGTTGGGAAGGGCAACTAAGTGTAGTGGTGGACGAGACAAAGCAGATGGTTCATGAACTAAAGGATGCATGGAGGGGGAGCGCAAGAAGTTCGGCGAGGAGGCGTGGGACATCGCGGCTTACTACTCCCTTAAGGCTGGTGGAGGTGCTTGAGAGTCTACCGGAGGAGGGGAGGGGATCGTGGGACCTAGCAGTCGAAATAGAGAAGTTGAACTCCAACTTTCCTCCTGGACAAGTGCTTCCGGGCGAGAGGTTCTTCGCTAGGGACTCACAAGAGCCGGAAGCCGAAAAAGATCCTCTTACCATCGATAGCACCGTTATTGTGAACGTCGCCTCTACCCGAGGCATCAGAGAGCCCTCAAAAGTTGTCGAAGATCCTATCGATCAGACGAAGCCTGACATCCCTGCCGCCTAAGCTTTCTTTTAATACTTTCTAAAACTTCCTTTTAAGTTTCTGATGATAAGACGATACTTTCTTTTGGTTTTATGGGCCCTACAGTGTGATCTGATACATAAGTCGACCCATCGTGGTCGTGATACTTTGGTTTTAGGCCGTAGGGGCAGTTTGTGCATTAGCTGACCCATCGTGGTCAGGGTACTTTGGTTTTAACCTTTCAAGGCATTTTTATTAAATAGGCGTACATGCTGCTGGCGTTACATCATTTGCTTGGCTCTAGTCTGAGTGCTTTTTGATCGAATGACGCCCCTATAGTGGCGCTTTATAGTAGGGGCCAAGTGTAAGCACGACTCGTTTAAGCTAGCGAAACTTAGCGTAGCAATACAAAGTGTCGAGAGCTTCTGATTGTGTCTGGTTGCTTGCTCTGCATGATAGGCTTTCCTATGGAAATTCTCTTCGCAAGGCGACATACTTTTGAATGTTTACGGCTTGTTGGGGTAGTGATCACACAAACGATTAACTAGATGGGAAAGCATTAGTTGAGATGCATATTGAAAGTAAGAAGCTTTCATTCGAGTGAAGGTCATTTTGGGTATCAAACGAGCTACTATAAACCATATTTAAAGCAAACACCATGCATACGAACTCATCATAATGAAATATCCAAAAGAGAATTATTGTAACAATAAAAGGGTAATGAACCAAGTGCGAATTGTTGTTAAAAACCGGGTAGTAACCATTCATGCGTAAATCAACTTCTCAACGAAAGGACCACTATTCATGCGTTCATGCAAGTGAAAGCATTATTCAAAAAAACCAATAAGTCATGGAAAGTACTTCATTCGGGAAAAAGTGTCAGAAATAATATTGTTTCAAATGGATCGCGTTCCAGCTCCATGGGACGTATCGCCCTTCAACATCCTTGAGGCGATAAGCGCCCTGACCTGTGACGCCTGATATCTAGTAGGGGTCAACTTTTCGGCATTCAACTCTCTAGTGTTTTGAAAGACTTCCCGGAGGACCCAATCGCCTTCTCTAAATGCCCTAATCCTCACGTTCTTGTTGTAGCTACTAGCAACCTATTGTTGGTGCTACACCATACAACGACTAGCTTGGTTTCGGGTCTTAGAAGTCATGTCGAGGTCGTGAGCCATCTCGACGGCATTTTGCTCACTGGTAAGGAGGCTGTATCTGGCCATTAGGACTAGGATTTCCACGGGGATGACCGCCTCGCACCCATAGACTAAGGAGAAGAGATTGCGGCCCTTGGAAACTTTCAGGGTCGTGCGGTCCACCCATAGGACATAGGGCAGCTCGTCCGCGTAGCAGAATCCAATTTGTAACAAGCGTTTCTTCAGATTGTTGACAAGGATTTTGTTGCTCGACTCTACCGGAACGTTGGCTTGAGGATATTGGGGGGGGGAGGTGGACATGATTAGGTCGATGTTGCATCCCTTGCTGAAGTCCCTAGTTTCTTACTGATGAATTGGCATCCGTTGTTGCAGACAATCTCAGAAGGCACGCCATACCTACTCAAGATGTTTTTTTTAAGGAAAGTTATCACCTACTTGTCTTTGATTTCCTTGTATGCTTCGACCTCGATCCACTTGGAAATGTAGTATGTGAGTGTTAAAAAGAACACTCTTTGGCCAGATGACGGCGGAAGATTCCCCAAGATGTCTATACCCCACCGCGTGAACGGCCAGGGGGTAAGTGTAGGATGTAGGATGTAGGATGTAGGGGCTCAGATTCGGGAGCTTTATCTTCTCTTAGAATGATGCTTGTCCCTCAGGACTGCCGCCGTCGGGCCCATCAAGGGCTAGAACGGATTTTTGGATTTTTTCGGGGTCATCTCTGCTCACCTGCGGGCTGAGTGATGTGGAGGAAAATATTCATACCTCTTTTGTTGCTGCATCCAACCAAGTATGTGAAGACTTCAAGAGATCAAAGGATGAACACATTAAGAAGAAGAAGAAGGAAGATGCTCCGAAAAAGAAGGATGAAATGAAGAGGAAAAGGGATGAAGATCTTAAGAAGAAGCAATCTAGACCAAAGAGGTCTAAGAAGAACTGATAATTCATGTTGTTGATTTCAAGAAATTTTATAGTTATGTTAGTATGAAACTAGACTGTATGATATTTAGAAATTGTTTGTGTGGTAATATTAAACATGTTCATTAGTTTTTGTAAATGTTGATTGCTGACTTTGTGGTGAATGTCTATATGTGTTTCAATGACTTTGTACATAAATTAAGTATGAGAATGACTGTGTCGCAATATCACGTACGAATGTTCATTGCGTACCCCAATGACTGTCTAACAAGATCACATATCAATGTGCATTAAGTACAACAATGACTGTGTAACAAGTAATATTATGAATCTGCATTAAGTACGATAATGATTGTGTAATAAGAACTAATATAATTGTGTATTAAGAATTAATATGAATGTGCATTTACTACATCAATGATTGTGTAACAAGATCAAGTATACAAAAAAGACTGTGTAACAAGATCACATCTGAATGTGTATTAAGTATTGCAATGACTGTGTATCAATCAGCTATGAATGTGTATTGACTACTCTAATGACTAACAAGATCACATATGAATGTGTATTAAGTACTTCAATGACTATGTATCAAGATTAGGTATGAATGTGCATTGATTACTGCAATACTGTGTAATAAGAACTCATTTGTATGTGTATTAAGAATTCATATTCTCGTCCACTTGTTGTTTCCGCGAGAATGTCGTTTTGTTGTGTCCTGGTTTAAAGTAAAGCTGATATGTCCTTTTCTTAGTTGAGTACTTTTCCATTCCAAGCTCTTTCCCACCTCTAATACAACGTTTTTCCCTCCCATCATTTTTGCCTGTTGTGGTGGATCACGGTAACTGTACTTTGCCGGTCACCGACAAACCTTTCAAAAGTAGATTCGGACGTTCCCGATGGTAGCGTTGCTGCAAACTTTTCCCTTTGCTCATTCATCACATTTAATAGTTCCTTTATCATATCGACATTTTCATGTGCGATATTAATACAACCATGCATTTCTGAAAATACTTCCAACAGAAGCACCTTTTTCTCATAATGCACTTTGCTTGCATCATAGATGGAACCATCAATCTCAAATAGGCTTCAATATCGTGTTCTTCGTCCATCGGACATTTGTGAACCTGCTTGGTAACTTCTTCAATCCAATGTTTTTGAAGGCCAAAAACAGATGAGAGCAAGGTAATTCAACAATCATGAACTTGTTGTAAGAGCAATGTAACTCCTCTATTTGTGTTGAATGTTGGACAATACATACATTAGTGCTCATTGAACACCTAACATGATAATGGTGAACATCACCCTCTTTCCTAAACCCTTTTATCACACAGTCATATATGGCATCACATATCTCCTCTTGCAACTCGTAGAACACATTGATTGTGTAAGCTGACGAGCAATGTTTCTCTAATTCTAAATTTGTTTTTAAAATCGGGAAGCAAGTGGTTGAATTTAAACCCAAATTTTGTTGACTGTGTCTATGATTATTTATTGCACTCTTGAACTGCATCATAAACTCAACAAGCGTTGAGTTCTGCCCAACGAAATGCCAAGAAAAACTGTTATGATTTTCCGACCTTGACATTGTCCGAAGAAGTCGACCCATCGGCACATCGTGGAAGAATGAAGGGATCCAATAATGACGTAAATCAAACAATACGGGAAACCAAGGACTATCCTCTTATTTGAACTCGGTTGTGATCGAACCCCATGCTTCTTCAAACTCTTGAGTTGTTAGTTCTTTGCTCCATACAATTGAAGAAAACTTCTTCATGAATTGTGCATTGTGCTCTGTTGTAATCTTGTGTGGTACCTTGTACATTATATGTCAAATGCAAATGCGATGCTCAGATTTTGTAAATACTTATTCAACAATAACTTTAACAGCCCGGTCTTGATCTGTGAGAAATATACGGTTGATTCCCCATTGCAGTCTTGAATTGGGCGAACAACCAAACATTAGATTTAATGTCCACTTTTAGTAACAATGCAGCAGCAAAAGTAATCGATCTCTTGTAGTTGTCAACTCCGATAACAGGTACAAATACCATATTGTACCTAGAAATCAACACCGTTGTAAACATAGTATATTATTGTGTAAAACATAATATATGACTGTGTGAAGCTCACACACATGAATGTGTAAACGTTATAAGCATGACTGTGTGATGATATAATATATTTATGTGTATTACGTAATATATGACTATGTACTGAGAATAAACATGATTGTGTGATGTAATACAGTATGAGTGTGTATTGAGGATAAGCATGAGTGTGTGATGTTATAGTATATGAAAGTGTACTGGGGGGATGCATATGTGATGTTATAGTATATGAATGCGATCTTTTGTTGAATATAAAAAATACCTATTCATTTTGTAAGTAGCATTTACTATCACAATATCTCCAAAATATGAGAAAATCTTTCGATCAATAGGATCACACGCACCAAAATAGACGATATAGTTTTTGCTCTTGCTCAACTTCGTAGTCAAATTGAAAGGCTTCACACACCTTCTTTTTCTTGTAGAAGTCATCAATAATCTGCTCAAAGCCAACCATAATTGCATACAAATCGCTTTTGAAGTTTTTTAATCTACAAAATTAATTAAATTATAATTAATGATATTAAATGATAATTATCCTTTTACTTGTAAGGATGTTTGCGAACCAAGTATATATATATATAACAAAGTTTTACCAATTTACGAGTTGATTGTTCATAAAAAAACCTTATTTGACAAGATAATGACTCAATTGCATATATATGACATTGACATGCAAATAACAGAATATACAATATATAGGCAAATAATATAAAAAATATAAATTCTTTTAGATAATAAAAAATTAATCAATAAGATCCCGTGCGATAGCACGGACCATCTACCTAATATACGAAAACAATAAAATAAACTGAGTAAATAAATTTGTAGGGTCAAATATATATAAAAGAAAAAACAAAAAAAACGAGGACAGAAAATGGGCCCCATCTCCACGTCTAGCGATTACCATACCGCAAACCTTGATTTCGTCCGGCTAGAGACGGACTCAAATCCTCTGTCCCCTTCCCACGTCCCCTTCCCGTGTTCCTCCGTTCTTATTGGATGGAATTATTTATTTCGGTAGAATTAAAGGAAAAATATAAGAGGGGACCCATACTTTCGACCAATAAGGACGGAGGGACACGGAAAGGAGACGTGGGAAGGGGACAGAGGATTTGGATCCGCTAGGGACTACCTTATAAAATCTAGAAGGCGACCCAAACCTTGATTTGGTCCGGCTAGAGAGTAGAGACAAGCATATAAAATCTAGAAGGCGCACAATTGACGTGCACACAATCTCCCCCGTTACATCATGCTCTTCACGTCAGACCTTCTCTCATTGATCACTCATCATCAACACACAGAATGTTGACCTACTGATCGACGTGCACGGTGCACCCAACCCAGAGAATCTCATTGACACTAATCACTTAATCAGAATGCGAGCACTCACATTGAAGATTATAGGTGAATGATTAAATTAATACTTTTGATCCGTTCTGAAAGATGCTGTCATGTCTCCCACTAACGCAAGACAGAATTTGGATGACGGACTTATTAATTTTGTACGAGAGAGTGTAATATTCCATCAACTTATTACATTGTTTATACAACTGACATTGGAGTAATTTAGTGGTTTATTGAGATTGTTTATGGGTGACACAATTTGGATGACATTTAGGCTAGCGATTGCTATCACCTCCATATTTAAGCCTATTTTAAATCACTTTTAATGGTCAAGTTTTTTGTTGACAACGAGGACTTGATCGGCAACTTTGATTTGGAGTTGAAAAGTGTATTGTGGGAGGAAAAAAAAGGAATAGAAATGACCCTATGGTGGGAAAAAGTAAGTACTGTACGTAATTTTCATATAGACTAATTCAGCCCATAATACAACTTCAACTTGCTTGAGTGCGCATCAACATATGTGTGAATTCATCATATAGAGCAAGATAAAACAGTTCCACGCCAGCCCGACGATACCAA
The DNA here is from genome assembly GCA_963924305.1 of Polygonum maritimum. Lineage (NCBI taxonomy): Eukaryota > Viridiplantae > Streptophyta > Magnoliopsida > Caryophyllales > Polygonaceae > Polygonum > Polygonum maritimum. Next base: position 37,630,337 of record OZ002733.1, read on the forward strand.
CTCAAGCTCACTTGTCTACAAGTCTCCATATTGTTAGCTGAATTGTCGGACAAAACCCCTGAAAAAAAAAAAGAAAAAAAAAAGCAGAAACAAAAACAAAAACATTCCATCTATTCACAAGGGGAACGTTTAGTGTTGGTGAAAGATGGCAGAGCAGGACGCATCAGTGGCGATACAGAATGCGCTCCAGAAGTTGGAGCAACAGGGCGACCCCCTTCATACAGTTGCTGAGAAGCTAGAGTTTGTGATATCCAAGCTTCGGCGTTGGGGGTCCAGCCTGGACAAACTCAACCTTTCCATTCCGGAGCTGACCGAGGTGAGGGAGTTCGCCTACGATGTGGAGGATGTCATGGATGACATCGTCATTGTCGCTGCTGCAGAAGCGGCAAAGAGCAGGTGGCGCAAGCTCGCCAACTTGTGGTTGCTAATCTCGCGATCCCGAAAACTAAATCAGCAGATTGAAGAAATCACAAGGCGCACCAACTCCATAGGCCGATCAAGCATCGGTGAGGAGGAGACCAACACCCCAAGCTCTCAGGGAAGGACCGATGGGGTGTCAATAGATAACGTTCACCAGGGCGAGGGAGCAGACCTGTTCTACCTTTCCTTGAGCGGGTTTAGCGCAGAGAGTGAGATATCAGCTCGAAGACTGATCCAAATTTGGGTGGCAGAAGGGTTTCTGGATCAACAGGGGACAGTAATGGAGGAAGAAGGAAGGCGGCGAATCAATACGCTTGTTGGCGGAGGCATTATCACAGATTTTGAAATAGGGACGAGCGGGAAACTGAAAACGTTCAAGATCGACAAGGACAAACTAGATGCCTGCATAGCAGCTGCACAGAAAGAGACTTTTCTGCATGTAGTCAAGCTCAACGGGGACAGCAGAAACGAGGAGACCTGTGGGGTGAGGCACACAAGATTCGCAGTCCACATCGAAAGCACACGCCTCTTGGCGGGAAGCAACCTGAGGAGCGTTTTCAACCTCTCCAAGGTCCGATCCCTGCAAATTCATTGCAACAGCACCAATCATACCCCCGAATCAGACCACCGCTTTCCCAAGTCCTGTAAGAAAGAATTCGGGTCGCTTAGGGTCTTGGACTTGGGATGCTTGCCGCTGGAAACGGTGCCGGATTGGATAGGGCAGCTGATGCATTTGAGGTACCTGCGACTGAAAGCACCCAGAGCAACCCGAATCCCAGCCTCCATCTGCAGACTCCCGAGCCTGCAGACGCTCGACTTGAAGGATACGGAGCTCGTGAAGACAATCCCAGTAGAGATTTGGACGATGAAGAAGAATCTCCGGCACCTTCACCTGGGGCTCAGCGGCTCCGCCGCATTGCTGCCACCTCGGATGGCCAACCGCTATGGCGCGCTGGAGAGCCTGCAGACGCTGTGCGGAGTGCGTCCTGACAAGGAGCTGAAAAGGCTCATGGTTAGGGCCAAGTTCCCCAATCTCACCAGATTGAGATTAAAGTGCACAAGCAAGAAGGATTCGCACGACTTCATGAGCTTCCTCAACAGCCTGGATCATCTCTACCATCTGCGCTCACTAACACTAGCAGGGACCATTGGGGGTCTGCCGTCGGACTGGAATGCGTTCCCGCCGAGCTTGACGAAGATGACGCTGCGGAAAGCGCTGATTCCGGCCGACTATTGCGTCAAGACTCTGGAGATCTGCCTAACCTGAGGTATTTGAAGCTGATGGAGGATTCGGTGGAGGGTACCGAGATAAAGTGCGGGGCCGGCGGCTTCCCGGCGCTACAGGTGCTCATAATGGAGGGACTCAAGCTTTTGGATTGTTGGAAGGTGGAGAAGGGCGCAATGCGATTGCTGATGCATTTGAAGGTTACAAAATGTGAGGAACTCAAAAGAGTGGTGGTGTTTGAGCCACCCAAGGATCTCAGAGGCGCTCTTCAAGATTTGCAGAAGATATATCCTGCAATTGTCATCCAGGTTGATAGCCTTCAGGAGTCCGATGACCCCTCCCTCTCTCACCCCAATTTTCATTGAATCCTTAGGATTTCTGTTGGTTGACAATGTACGAGTACGAGGATTTTTTCTTATATAACAAAAAGAAATTAGGATAACTCCTTGCAAACTGGGTGGACTATGTTACAGCATTCTTGCGGATGGGATCCCGAAAGACTGGATCACAAGCAGACGTGAGAGACGCCACCCGACGGAAAGACCTAGCGACATAATCAACAATAGAGTTGGCCTTGCGAAATACATGAGCGATGCTCCAACTCTGAAAACGCCAAAGAAGACTCCGCACGCACAAGCTCAATCTCTTAAGGAGAGCTCAAATCGCCCATCATGGCTTTGACAAGCTTCATGTTATCTCCTTCAATGCAGACACTGGGACAGCTATGATTACTAGCTTCTAGAATTCCCTGACGAAGCGTCAATGCTTCAGACATCAACACGGACTGATTGCCCAAGAAGCCATCATCCATGTGCATGCGGAGGAGTGCTACGGTGGTCCCTGAAAATAAAACCAAAAGAGGCGGGACCATCAACATACACAACACCATCGAAATTGATTTTGACATAGACCTGTACAACTTCGGGTTCAGACTGGGTTCGGGCCGGGCCAAAAAAAAATTTTTCCACATCAATGGGCCGGGCTTGGCCCGGCCCAAAGATTCGGACCTATATTTTTGTCCGTACCCACCCATAAGTACGGGTTAGGTTGTCCGCGGGCCAATCGGGTCCATAAATCCGATTATTAAATTTAATTTTAAGTGGTCAAATTTTTTTAACATATACTAATTTTGTAAGTAACTTATTCCTAACATAGAAAAAACGAGATTATTAAGGCAACAAATGAATATAAAGAACATCTAAATAAGTTTACAATGTCCAAGAGTCAAGCTTTTTTTTTTTTTTTTTGAGCCCATTTGAAAATATGAGTACATCGACGGTTTGGTATATAATATATACATAGAAAATATGTAATAATATGTTAATATTTATTATATAATTAGAATAATATAAATATTTGGGCCGGGCCGGGCCAAGCCCATTAGCTTTTTACATTGTCCAAGCCCGACCCTATTTTTAACGGGTCGGGCCAACACCTGTGTCCAAACCCGTTTTTTTGCAGGTCGGGCGGGCCGGGCTAGATGGGCTGGCCCGAAGTTGTACTGTCAAAAAAATAGAAAGAAAACTAAATGGATAAACCTCATTTTTTGAGGTTTTATCCATTTAGTTTTCGTTCTCTTTTTTTGACTGTTTTTATTTTGGCTACTATCCTCATTCACCGTGTTCGTTTTTTTCAATTCTTCAATTTGTGTTTTCATGAATTCACATAGCTCGTTCGTGTTTACTTGGGGATTCTATCCATCTTTTGCAAAAACTACTTTGTTACAGAAGAACAAGATGCACCACCAAGCACATACTAGCGTCTCAAGTTCCTCTTTTGACGTTTTGGAGCGAACCTCTTCTATTAATTGCACAGGAGCCTTCTATCTGTGCTTATTTGATTTTTCATTCTTGTTATCTTTTGGTTTGTTGCCGATAGAATTTGGTATGTGAGTTGGCACTTTATAAGAATGTGATATGCGTCCTCGTTTGTGTTATCACAACTAACACACCCTTGTAGCACCACAATGTGGTTTGCTGCTAATCTCAATTTGTTTGGAAGTCCATTTCAGATAGTTTTCCAAAGAATTTTTTTTTTTTGCTTTGAGGGGATGCTTAAGCTCCAAATCCACCCAACATCGATAGGTTGCTCCCCTTTGCTTTTATGGAACCATTGCATGGTCAAGTGGGTTGAGTACCATCCATTTTTGTTTGGCTTCTAATATAGTAGGTTAGGGGTTTTGTTTATTGATGTAATGATTTGTGTGATGTGGTTCACCGACTCTTGGTTTTGGACTAAGCTTACTTTATCAATATTCCGCGAGTTATCTGTGTTCAAGTAGTTCTTAACTGTTTCCTCCCAGTCAATGGTATCAGGTACCTTGCTTTTTGGCTTAAGGTTTTCAATGTTTGTCCAGTTGCCTTTCCACAATCTAATTGTTCTTTCACCTCCTATTAGCCAGAATAGTGTTGATAAAATTGGTTTCGCATGCTTATGCATTTAGACCACTTCCATGAAGTATTTTTCTAATTTTTTATTGTAGTTGAAGAGAGTATTGGTCTTTAGGTATTTTTCTGTGATGATTTTGACCCGAATGTTGTTGGGCTCTCAGATGATTTTCTAGAGCAGTTTCATTTGGAGTGCTTTATTCATTTCTTCGGCTTTTGCAATTCCCAACATATCTTCCTTTTGTGGCCTACAGATTGAGTTTCGATTGGCAAGTGGTTTGTATTTTCTCTCCTTGTTCTTGAAGAAATTTTTGTTTATTTTGTCCAGTTCTTTATGTGTTGTTTTCGGAAGTAGAAAGGATTGCATCATGTAGTTTAGTTGTGGTGAGAGGTTGGCCTTAATATGGATCTTGAAACTCTCTTGGGAAAATGAGTTAGCTTTCTATTTTGATAGTTGATAGCTGGTTTTCACCCTAAGGGGTCTAAAAGTGTTTTTGGTCACTCTTTCAGTTATGATCGGACATCCAAGGTGCTTAACAAGTGCCACAATGTTCGATATGTGAAGTCTTTGTTTGATTTGGTTTTTTACTTGTGTTATTGATGTTTATTGTTACTTGGAATGCTGGCTTATGGAAATTCACTTTCTGACCTGATATCCGATAGTAGTTATCTATAATCACTAGTACAAAAATATTAGCTAATACCGGTTTTTTAATAAAGTGGATACCGGTTATTCAGCGGTTATTAACTTCAACGTAATAAAACATCGGATACCGGTTACTAAAAAACCGGCATGAAAGTGGGAAGGATACCGGTTTTTAAAAAATTGGTATAAAGGTTGTTTTATTAAAAAAAAAATAGGCACGCATACCGGTTTTTTTATAACTGGTATGCAATCTCAATTACAAACTAAAAAAATCCTCTGGCACACCCCACCCCACCCCACTTTGATGCTTCAGAATTCCCTGTCTTGAACTTCTCCATATCTTTTTTTTTTGAGGCAATCAAACAACATTTCATTACTTCAAATCATCTAGTACAATGTTCTTAAAAGAACTAGGAAAGAAAGAGATTTCAGATACTACAATACTAGAGGTTGGAGAGAAAGCAACCAACAAATGAGCTGCCCTATTCCCATCCCTTTTGACATGGCTAACAAAACAAGCAGCAAAGTTTCTTCTCTTCAGTTGGATATGATGCATGACAACACCAAAAGGACCTCTCCAATCAGTAGAAATTTGTAGCTTACTGATTAGAGCAAGGAAATCAGATTCAAGAATAACATGGGTCATATCTGCATCAAGACAACACTCCAGCGCCCAGACAGCAGCTTCGGCTTCAAGGTGTTCAACCGAATCAGTTGCTAAAGTGCGTATGGACCCCGCCAGCTGAACCTGCCCATGTGAGTCCCTTACCAAGAACCTGAGCCCACACTAGTGTTGTCCAACCATGGCATCGCGCGCAGTTGATTTTAAAGAAGTCGTGATCAAGAGGAAGCTAGTTAGTAGGGGACCAGGCTTGGGTAGGAGAAGCGTCTGTCATAGTGGAGCTCGTAGCAAATTCAGAGTAGGCATGTTGTGCCAACTCAAGGACTTAGCACGGTTCCAGCCAGGCATTCTCGAATAGAGCTTTGTTATGCCGTCTCCAAATACTCCATAGAAGAACTGCCTAGAGATCCACATCAGGGAACAATATCATTGGGCTATTTTACTTTCATTCTTTGCAACCTGACAGGAACAAATCAAGGAACAAATTAAGTCATCTAATGAAGAAAAGATAACAGTACTTTTAAGAGAACATCTCACCTTCAAGCATATCATTAATGGCATTTCTATTGTTGTCATCAGTAATGGGTGCATTTTCTAACGACAATTGATCAACTGCAAAAGAAAAAGGAAATAATAACATGTCAACTTACATGAAGATTACCTCTATGGGTTACATTACCTCTATGGGTGTCATCATTTTCTTTTTGTTGATCTTATCATATTTCTGTTTTTTGGTGTTGGCTTTTAGGCCCTGCCAAGGAAGATTGCAACAAAGACAAGAAACAAAATACATTAGGAATGATGCAAATAACTAAAAAAGAATTTTCTTTACAATCAAGAACAGATAAGGATCTAGATACAACCTTCCTCTTAGGAAATACATATGCACATAACCAAGAGACTCTAAGTCATGCCTATAATCTGAAAATCCAGAGGAAGGTCGGTTCAAATCCTCAATAGAGGCAGAAGATGAATTTAGTAATTCTATTTTACCAATGAAAACCATTAAGGAAATGGTTAACAAGCAAGACCTGAAATATGGGAGTGTTGCCATATTTAATATTTTACAAGTGTTGAGTTGTAGTAAATAGACGAAAACAAAACATGGATGAAAGCTAAAACTTGGAATGCTAGCTTATGGAAATTCACTTTTTGAACTGATATCCGATAGTAGTTATCTATAATCAATCTTTTGTATGTTTTGGCTAGATTGGTTGTTTTCTTTGGCAAATTTAAGAATATCATCCGCATATGCTAGGAAAGGGATTTTGGATCCTCCTCTTGTAATTTGGATTCCAATCCTATTTGAAGGTGTGTCACAAGCCCTTTGGAGTTGTCTGGCTAGGACTTCCGCCGCAAGAACGAACAGGTATGGGGATAGGGGGTCTCCTTGTCTGAGTCCTTTGAACGAACGAAATTGGTATGTAGGTCCATCCTTAACCAAGATTGAGAATGTTATCGTTTCAACGCTTCACATATCAATTTTATAAATGGGTCAAACCCAAAATTTTCTAAAACGTGGAATAGGAAATCCCAGTTGAGACGATCATACGCATTTTCCATAGCTAGTTTGATCGCAAGCCATCCTCCCACTCCTTTTCTCGTACAGAATGAGTGAAAGATCTCATGTGCTATCAGTGTGTTGTCATGTATGCTTTCATTATCAACAAAGGCTGATGGAAGTGGATGGATGAGTTTTCCCAGTACTTAAATCGAATTAAATTTACGTAAAATTAATTAAATCGGATCTCTTACATAATTTTATAAATAATTTCTATAAATTTACGATAAAATTAATTAAATCGAATTAAAGTCGTTCGTACTTACATGGAGGTTATACATACAACCACTTATTTGGCCAGCCTTTTCACGGGAAGTCATACCCAATTGTCTGTACAGGTATGACAATGCACCCGCACCCCATGCAAAATGAGAGGTCGCCCCATGGTGCATCAACACGTGCATCAGCTTGTAGGGTACCCCGCATTTCTAGACTGATCCGGAAATAAAGTACTACCCAGTAGCAAACACATATACGCAGAGGCCATCGCCGGTGGGTGACCTCCATTATCCACGACATCTTGGAGGTAGGACTTCAACTTGACGATATTGATTCCACCGTCCCTTGCGATCTGCTCTTTCTGGTCTTTTTGCGTAAACCCGAACATTTGCGCTATGCTCATCGGCAGTTGTGAATCCCCCATGTTGCTAAAATGTAGGGATAACTTCATCCCATTTATGCGTAACCGCAAAATTTGTTGGACGTCGTGCAAGGTGACTGTCATTTCCCCCCGCGAGAAATGAAAAGTATTCGTATCCGGGTGCCAGCTTTCCACAAATTCTGAATCTTCTGAATGTCCATTCTCTTAACCCCAGCAATCGAATTTGCTCCACTAGGGCCAGCCACGTTTGCCCTTCAACGGATCGGGCGATCTCCTTCGGATCATCGATTGCACCGCTCCGAGCCTGGCACTTTAGTATCTTCACATTCTAGTCAAGTTGCAAAAAACAAAATATTAGTTTTTCTCAACATAAAATAAATAAGCAATGTTAAAACACACATGAGATAAATAAGAAATAATAAAAACGTTCTTACACCTGGATGATCTCATATGTAATGAGCGATATGAGTGCCATAATGAACAAGTAAATCATTGTTGGCCGGGCCGCCACCAAATCCCTGTGGAGGAAGTTCAGGGGCTTCAGGTGGGTTCCCATAGTATTGCCCACCCATGCCCTTGAATCCACTGGACCTAGCGGTACCATGGTATTGCCCACCCACGTTGTAGCGGGGTGACTCGAACGAATTGGAAGGCCCAATGGTACCATAGTATGGTGCACCCACGCTGTAGCGGGGTGGGTCGAACGAACTGGAAGGCCCAACGGTACCATAGTATTGGCCGTTGGGCATGTTGTAGCGGGGTAGCTCAAAGGAAGGTTCAGCGACGAGCCTCTGAATCTCTTCAAGGTTGTCGAAATCTACATTTTTTAAGACCATATAATTAAACGATGCACACATTAAAATTTCACCATAATCTAAATAGAATCTACACAATTTCATCATACATTATAAACCGTAATTACATAATGTAAAAAATATTCAATATAAAAAAGTTATTCTAAATTTTCTAAAGTTTCTAAATTTTATAAGTTTTCTAAATTTTCTAAGCATTTCGATATTTTCTAGATACTTTAACCGTACACTACAATCAAAATTCAACAATAATCTAAATAATTTCTACACATACATTCTAACCCATAATGTCATAATAAAAATCATATTCAATATAAAAACCATATTCTAAATTTTCTAAAATATAAATGTTTTCTAAGTATACTAAATAAAACAAATTAAAATCATTTCGCAATCTAAATAATTTTGTAAAAACTAATTTCGTATATATTTTAATTATTCAAAAATTTCTAAATACTCTGAGTTTTCTAAATATTCTAACTTTTCAATCTTTTCTAAATTTTCTAACAATTTTCTAAATTGTCTAAAAAAATATATATAAATCATTTCGTAAAATATATTTTTGTAAATATTTAAAATATTCCAATCTTCTCAATTTTATAAATTTCCTATATTTTCAAAATGTCATAAATAAAAATCATTTCGTTAATATTTCAAATATTCTAAAATTTCTAGATTCTCAAATTTCTCTAAATATTCTAAATAAAAAAATAGTTAGATTATTAGATTAAAATTTCTAAATATTCTAAATATAAAATATATATATATAAAATACTTAGATTATTAGATTAAAATTTCTAAATATAAAAAATAGTTAGATTATAAGATTAAAATTTCTAAATATTCTAAATATAAAATATATATATATATCGTTCTGCAAAATATATTTTCGTCAATATTGTAAATATTCTAAAATTTCGTTAATAGTTTCTAAATTTTATAAATATTCTAAATAAAAATATATAAATAATTTCGTAAATTATGTTTTCGTCATTATTTTAAACATTCTAATTTCCTAAATTTTCTAAATTTTATAAAATTCCCAAATAAAAATAATTTCGTAAATATTTCAAATTTTCTAAATAAATAAATCCAATAATATCGTTAATATTTTAAATATTATAATTTTTCTAAATATTCCATGATTTCTGAATTTTCTAAAATTGTCTAAATAATATAAATTAAAATTAAAATGATTTTCGTCAAAACTTTAAATCTTTTAAATATTCTAATTTTCCAACTATTTTAAATTTTCTAAAACATCCGAAATATTGTAAATCTTCTAAATATTCAAATTAATTTCATCTTACAATATAACCTTAATCTAAATAATTTCTACGCAATTGCAAATTTTAAAAATTACGTACCAACTCCCTCTATGAGGGTGTTCGGGAGAATGTAGCTCAACGTAGTGTTCGGAGGTGTTATGGTAGCCTCTTATTGCAAGATATTCTCGTTTAAATTTGCCGGAGGAGCCGATGAACTTGCTCCTTCAGAATTTCGGGAAGATTTTCTCCTAAAATATCTCTACAAAAATTTTGTTTATTTAGTCAATTTTAATGGAATAAAAATTAATAAATTTACGATAATTTATAAAAAAACATACTTACCCTAACGTTACCACGGAGTCTTGCGAATGAATCCGACATTTTTTGGTCTTGATAGTGAAAGGGGGGGTGGGGCGAGAAAAAATTGGAGGGAGGCGGTAGAACAACCGAAATTGAAAATGAGGCTGAGAGGAGAATTAGATGAGAGTGAGTAGGGCGGAAATGAAAATGAAAGAGGAAGAAATGAGAGGGATGTTATTACATTGCCGCAATGGGCGGAAGTCACGGGTGGGAGGCATTCTCGAGGGAGCTGCATGGGATCGCCACACATTGGCATTCCATTCATCTATATCGCGGCATGCAGGTGAGCGGTGCCGCTGTTGACTGGTCAATCGCATCGTCCCACGTGGCGTTTCGCTAGCTTTTTCAGGCAGGCATTTATCGCGGTAGGTACGACCGGGATTAGTAAAAGCGGTAAGCCCCTATGCGAAGAAAAGCGGTGCGTCTCATCTGTCCAGTGCGCCTCCTATTCGCCAATGATTATATGCCCTATCAGTTGTTGGAACACCAAATAATGGCCTACTCCAGAAAGTTTACAATTACAAGGTGTCAATGTCTTTAAAAAAAATTGCCACTTGCTAACTATGTAATAAAATAATTTATTTTTCTTTTATTTATATAATAAGTTATGATCTTTTAATAAATATTATCATTTAAAAAATATAATTTTTTCACTCAAATACAAATCAAGATAAAATCCAAAAATAGTTTTAAAATAATTTTATAAAAAATATAATATAATTTCTACTGTTCCTAATAAATTTATTATAGTTTATCTATACTGTCTATAGTATAAAGCAGAGACAAAGTCTTCACAAAAAATTGTGCCACGTGTCATATCTTTAATAAAATCAACCGGGCCTTTGCGTATATAGAAAAACACTAATCACAATAGAAAGATAAATATATATGATTTGATAAAAATAATCAGCTGATCCTCCTTTATATAAAATAGGTAATTAGAATCTCATATAATCTTATCCCGTAAAAATTACCGAAAATTATTAATTATCCCAAAAATTATGAATTATCCCTTTCCAAAATACAACTAGATAATAAATTTAATATAATCAGTTGATGTGATCATCGGATAATTATGGTACGGGGGTCGTCATGTATTATCCCATTATTAGCAATTGGATTTTCTATTATGTTATTTTAACGTGATCATATTTCATTTTTCTATAATAAAATAATCAGTTAGCCCCACTTTATACAAATTAGGCAGTTCGAATCTCATGTGATTTTTTCTCGTAAAAATTGCTTAAAGATTACCGAAAGTTAAGAATTATCGTTTATCAAGAATTAGTAGTAATCTCTTAATAAATATTTTTATTTGATAAAAATTGATCTTTATTGTAAAGTAATTTTTGAACAAATTCAATTTATTTATATTGTGAGTTGATTTACTATCATTGGTAAAAGAAAACACTAATCAAAATACAAAGATAAATATATAATCCTATAATTTTAACTTGATCATTGACGTTATATATCTATATAAATTGAGTTTATAATCGAATTACCCGTACATGGTACGGGGGTTAAACTAGTTGTACATGAGGGTTAGTTCAAAAGCTTGAGGAATAAACAAATATAAGCAAGCAAAACAGGGTACAATGTAAAAGGTAAAGTTGCTATTTAACAAATGGAGTAATTTAGGCAGAACGTCACAGAGCGGGGGAGTATTGACACGCGTGGCGATCCTATACCTTTTTTGCGGACATAGCATAACACGTGTTTATTAGTTTCCCTCTTCCCGAGTCCGCACATCTCTCTTTCAAACAATCGATCAAGAAACAATGGAGGAATCCAACCACAGCAATCACACCACGAGATCGCGTATCGTCGACCACGGCTGGCAGAAAGTGACCTACCCTAAGCGTCGCAAGAACCAGCAGCAGCAGAACACGGACAAGCCTAGCCAGAACGGATCCCTCGTCGGCGCCGGAGGAGGAGACAAAGCCGGGAACGTCTTCCGATCGAGCGATCGAGGAGCAGTCACAGGATCGTCGGCGCCGTGTCGTCGAGGCGCAGAGGCGGAGGATCTGACGATGAACCTCTCCAGATCGAATCGGCATCCGCTTGACGACGATTCCGACGAGGACATCGAGGAGGACAGGAAGGAGAACAAGATCGCCGAGGAGAAGAAGAAGGAGAGGAAGCCTAAGAAGGAGAAGAAGCCTAAGGTGACTATTGCCGAGGCTGCTGCCAAGATCGATCCCGCCGATCTCCAATCGTTCATCGCCGAAGTGACGGTGAGTTTCTCTTTCTGATTTCGGCGGTTACGTTGTGAATTGGATCTTGATTGTGAAAATCTTGGTGTTGGCTAGGCCTCGTATGGATCTTAGGAGGACATTCAATTGATGCGGTTTGCGGACTATTTTAGTTGTGTGTTCTCGGCGGAGGAGTATTTGAAAGTAGCTGTTGTTTTAGACGAAAATGGGTGTGTGGGTGGCGGACAGCCAAAATTGGAGCAAATAGGAGGCGCGGAAATTTAATGAGCTCCTATAGGCGATTTGCCGAAAATGCCCCCATAGAGAGGCGGAAAATAACGCCCATGCCACCGTCACATTTAATGAGCTCCCTCCCCCAAACCCTAGCTAGCTTCCCGCAACCCCATCATCATCCATTGCGGCCAGCGAAAATCGCGAGATTCAGCGCACAAAACACGCGATTCGGGCAGGCGACTGAAACGATGGAGTGATGACGCCGTGAGGAACGATCGATTGAAGCTTGGAAAGACGATGACAGCTTCTTGCGGCCTACGGAGTTGCATGTCGTGAGTCCGCGTCTTGAGTCCGAAATCCAGCGCTCTGTCAAGGTAAAAAAACTCGAGACCTTGTGAAAACTCGAGGTTATTGGATGACACATTGTGTTCTGCTTATCACTTGAATGGATTATTGTGATAAGTGGATATGTGATGACGAGGAAAGGGTGAATGAGAGCAATGGATGAATGTGATGACAAGATATGGGGACTGAACGTGTTGTGTGATGACACATGATGACATGACCTATATTGCGGACAAAAACTGGATGTGATGACGTGTTTTTAGCCGTTGTTGTTATGATCTGATGACATGTTTGACTGATTAAGATATTGTTTGAATGTGATGACGTGTTTTAGCTGTTTTCCATTAGTTACGACGTCATTTTCATACCTTTTGATGACCTGGTATCATTAAATGAAGTGAGGACAATAGCAGATTAAATGTTTTTTTTCAAGTTTTATGTACATAGTACATGCTGATGTGACGAAAACTTTTGCTTTGTGGTTCATATTCTTTGTTGGTGGCAGGACAATAACAATGAAGCTCCTAAGTGTTTGCTTTGGTGGGGAGTGGGACTGCGAAGGCAAATATGTTGGTGATGTGAACTACAAAGCAGTGGTCGTCAAAGATGGCATGACATTAGAAGAGTTAACTTCAAAAATCATGAAAAGATGTAATATTGAACCTGGTGGCAATGGATTGTTGTTGACTCACTTGAATCCCTTCCAAGTAGTTGGCAAGCCTTACACAGTTGAGAATGAGGATGACTTAGTGTCATTCCTGGAGATAAATGACTCCCCTAAGGTACAGTGGAAGATGCCCTTGTATGTGACCTTGAAGACTGGGGGGGTGCAACAGATGACAAGGTGCATGGTGAGAGGAATGTCAGGGTGAAAAATATTGATGACAACCCTGCAATGGATGACAGGGTGGAGAATATTGGTGTAGCTGTATCTGATGACAGGTTGATGGTAGTTGGAGAGGAGCCTGAGTTTGTTGAGATGCATGTTTATGGTTATGACGAGATGCTAGAAATACTAGATTATGGTGATGACATGACAGCCAACAATGACTTCTTGAAAGTGGGGCAGCTATATCCATCAAAAGATGAGCTGAAATCTGCTGTTTCCAAGCAAGCCCTAAGAGACAGGTTTGGGTACAAAGTGTACAAGTCCACAACACAAATCTACAAGGTTGTGTGTGTGGTGAAGGAATGCAATTGGTTAATGCTAGCCACAAAGGTGAAAGACGCAGACTACTTCCAAATAAGGAAATACACGTACAAAGCACACCTGTCCCTTTGAAACCAGGTTCCAAAAGCACCACAAACCATCCTACCTAACTGTCGCTGAACAGATTAAGACAAGGTGCTTTGTCCTGTCATCAGTTCTCTGATAATTACAATAATACATCCCCTGTCATCTAATAAAATGTAATGGACAATTGCAGGTTCGAAGGTGTGAAAGATGGCCCTGATGTGCACCAGATTCAGAATGATGTCCAAAAGGAGTTGCATGAGAGAATAAGCTACTAGAAAGCAAGGAAAGCAAGGGAGAAAGCTCAAGAACTAATCAGAGGCGCCCCAGAAGAGAACTACGCATTGCTACCTGCCTATTGCCACGTCCTAACACAACTGAATCCAGGAACATACACAAAGCTGGTTACAGATGAGGAGACAGACCGCTTCAAATCTATCTTCATCGCATATGGAGTGTCAATCAGAGGCTTCGCTTTT